>JAJIRX010000831.1:0-105937 GCA_023853785.1 Psilocybe azurescens | reverse complement strand
CCAATTGAGCGTGCAATGCCGACACGTAGGACTCGCACTTGTAGGATAGTTGGTATGCAATGGTGGGGAGAAGGCGATTAAGACTTCTTGTTTCATCGAACTGTCGAGAACACAAAAAGCTGGCGCCCAAGATTGTAGGTTGACCGCTCTCAAATAGCTTGGCTATAGTATATGCTATCGTAGTTTTTCCAGAGCCTGCTTGACCTGTTAACCAAAAGACGCGCGGGCTGTCGATTGTGTGATCGTTGGCCCAGTCGGTAATGCCTTTCAGGATCTTGACGCGAGTGCCATCTGCGCATGTTTCCCTCTTCAGACTCTGTCCTTCTAGTACTGTCCTGTGGTCGGCCTTGCGGGAGGGATTGAGACCTTGGAGTGATAACATCCGTCGCTCTTGCTGTTCTTCCTGTCGCGCCTGTTTCTCTTCCTGTCCCTTCAATCAACACGTATCATATGCGCAAATGCGATTATACCCACTTTCATCTGCTCATGCATCTTGGCCGTCGTTTTCCTGATTTCGATTTGCATGTTCAGCTGCAAGTTCTATCAGCATATACATCATCAATCCTAACTCTGAAGATCGTACCATGAACACGTTCGTCGTCTCGTCGATGACCGTGCAAATCGTATTGATTCTCTTCTTATAGTTTTCGTAGTCGATGTTCCGAACTATGGACTCCAGTTCCTGCGTAATTCGTGCCAGTTACGCATTTTGTTCTTGGATATTTCTAGAAAGAATATGTTCAACGCCGATCCCAGTTACTGTGTCCACAAGTCACACCTTTGTACTCCTCTATTTCCCTCTTGACATCTTCCGAGTCGTCCAATTCCACCTTCCCAATCGCGTCGCTCAGTAGTAGCTTTGTTCTTTGAAGCCTTTCTGTCAGCAGATCTTTGTTATCGCCTATCTCCTACAGGGCCAATATTCAAACAGACATCTAAAAACACGCAGGATCACGCACATCTTTTATTTCGATGATTGTCTTGACAATGGAAAATGCCATCTTGACTGGATTGCCGTCGATACAATCTGGAAGTTTCTTGAGAAGGGTTTGCACGAATCTCCCAGCTATCCCCAAGCCCTCCTTCACATCTGGGTGAAGTTGCAAATGTGCAGACATTCCAAGGCCTTCCTCCGAGGCAGCATTCGATTGAATAGACAGGGAATTGCACTGTCTTCTTCTGGAGCAATCGAGGGACTGGGCGAGTGTGAAGTGGTTTCATTTGCACCTATTTCACTAATCGCGGTTGATCGGGAGCCCTTGCTTTTGAACCAATCCCGGAACGGCCGTTTTGCCTTCTTGGAGCTGGAGGAGGACGCCATGCTGAGGAAAGAAAGGAAATGAGAGAAAGCGACGCAGACGCCTAGCGCCGATCCCACATTGGTTTCCTCGCACAGTTGTCACGGAAATACCAGGTTCAAGAATAGACCTGTATGGTAAAGGCAAGTTCCTATAACATCAAAAGCTTCAGACCCAGAGACATTCGGTAGCGGCCTTTGAATTCACTCACTGAACATACCTCCCACTAATAATCTAGGATACAGTATTGGCGGCAGATGACTCTCAAGCGACTACCCAAACCTTGGATTGGAGAAGATGGATAGATGGATGGATGGCGATTGTACGGTCCCAATGTAGGAACTCGCCGGTCCGTCGACGGTTTGACAGACCTGTCACACTGTCAAGCCTCGACGGGACCCCAGCCCTCTTACAGGTTTGACGTTCGTTCTGAACTTGGTGACCCACTTTTCTTAAGAATCTTGAATTAAGCTGGGTTACTCGTAAGTCGACACAGAAAATTCTAGATACGAAGCTGAAAATATACATGTTTTATCCACTCACCAGCCATCTCGTACATTTTTCCCTACTGTCCCTCGCGCGTCTCAAAACATTTCAGAGTATGCTTCACCTGTTCCGTGATCTTGAAAAATCCTTTGTTCCCTTGTCCGGCAAAGAAATCGTGGTCGAGGTCGAGTTGTTAATGCCAATATGGTGATATTCGAGTAGTATTCGAAGTTTGTTTAAATATTTGAAGAGTATTTCAGTGTGGTTTAAATGTCATTTGTCGATGTAAGAAACTAAGAACCGGTAAGAG
Source organism: Psilocybe azurescens (assembly GCA_023853785.1). NCBI lineage: Eukaryota > Fungi > Basidiomycota > Agaricomycetes > Agaricales > Agrocybaceae > Psilocybe > Psilocybe azurescens. The sequence continues at coordinate 103,843 of JAJIRX010000831.1, read as the reverse complement.
CAGATCTTTTATTTAAATAACCGTAAAATCAATCGATGACACCGATACTCTTCACTGCTTGGCTCTCACCAACTTGGCTTCATATTTCTTGGGGACTCAATTACACACATACAACTCGGTCCAAGCTCATAGCATATCCTGCAATCCAGGAAAAATCTTCCCGGAGCCGCAGTTGTGATTTAGCATTAGCAACTGTCAATTATCAATGTTCACTGTCTACTGTTTGTTTACTCCAACGTAGTCCTGAACATTGACGAACCGCGGACAAATATACCGTCGTCAGCTCGGGAATCACCAAAGCTGCTACTGCACATGCGACAGACGAACTAGTAGACTAAACACGAGTCGATAGACGACAATGAGGCGTTTGGCAAGCAGAGACGATTGGGGCTGAAGATATCCTACTCGCGTCGTTTAGTCCAGGTCAAAGACGAGAATCTCACCAGAGCGATCTCCATCGTTCTCAACAGTCAATGAGGTCCCTTTCTTCCCCACAAAAATGTAAGTGTCATCTCCTTCTCTAAGAGTAAGCTCTTCGCTGCTACCCTGAGAGCTAATCCGTACGCTGGAGCCCGATGCTTTCTTATCATTGTACCCGCTCGTCTGCACGACATGGATGTACCCTTTCTTCCCCTTTCTTCCGATATCCAGACTCTTTCCCTGTCCAAGGATAGTAGCATACAGTGTAAGCGGGCTGTTGACGGGTGCGGGACTGCTGGCTTCGCGCTCGACGACCACGTCCTCCGCGCCGACCGGCGCGACGACTTTCGCCCACTTGTCTGCCTTTTCTTCGTCGGTGAAGTGGCGCGTGTAGTATTTCGGGGACAGGCCGGATTTGGAGGGCACGGACCAGATTTGCAGGAAGTGGACTTGTTTGGAGCCATGCGCCTTTTCGGAGTGAGAGATTCCAGTGCCGGTGGACGTCATTTGGAGGTCGCCGCGTTTGAGCACTTCGGTGTTGCCCATTGAGTCTTTGCTAAAAGGTAAAGAACATGAGGGTGAGTACGGGTGTATGGAATGTGGACGGAGATAGTTGAAGGAGAACGTACTGTTCGAGCTCGCCGGAAATGACATAGGAGAAGATCTCGAATTCGCGGTGCGAGTGGGTCCCGAATCCAGTGCGAGGAGCTACTCAATCTTCATTGATGACGCGTAACGATCCGAAGAGCTCGTGTTGTCTGTCTTGGTACCTGAAGGAGGAGGCTGCGTGAGAGTATGAAGAGTTTTCGAGAGTGGAATGGCGCGTACATTGCGAAGGAGAAAGTGTGGAAGGTCTTGAGCCAATCGTGGTCTGCATTTCCACGTTCTTCGCTTCTGCGGGCGACTAATTTCATGGGGCTCATAGTGGATTCAGAAGACAAGTGTCTAGTGACTATTTCTTTGAGATGTTGAGCGTGCAACTTTGCTTTTGGGAAACGAAGAAGAGAAGGCAGGTTGTCTGAGAGAGAAAGTGAAAATGTTGGGACCAAGTTGAGGTAGATCGCGAGGCTTATATAGAGCGGAACGAGGGCGATGTGAACGACCAGTCGGGATTTGGGTAGCATGACACAGATCGCATTGCATCCATTGAATTATATAGCAGTTCGTAAGACAACATTCAAATCGCCCCTTCGTGATAGCCCGCCCCATTATCAAGCCGCTTCCCTTGTAAGGTGTTCCCGAACCCACGAAACCCCACGCAGCGTGGGCTGGACCGTACGGTCATGTGAGTCTGTTTGTCACTTTGAGGCACTGAGTGGACAGGAACAGACATTACGAGCAAGTACCGTTCGGCGTACATTGAACTTTGACAAACACTTTTTCTCTAGGTAACCAGAACCTTCCTGTCGCTGTGCGGAAGACTAAGCCACTGGTCTTGGCCTCATGGGATCCGTCACGCTCTGACTGCATATCACCATACTGCGTACATTGGAAGCAAAGACCATCTAATAAGAACGTTAGGAATATGAGGCTCGGAAAGTTTCTTTCGCTTACATCTTCCTTGAAAATATCTATGAGCGGCTGCACCTGGCGACAGGCCCAACCATAATCGTTTAAATGTCGTTCCTGCCCAACTGGAGTCGGCCACCAGAAATCTAGCAGCACGAAGTTTAGTTTCCGTACGTTTGCTGTCAAAGTCTTCCTTCCATAGTGAGATCATTTTTCTAGCAATTTCCGCTGCCTTTCTTCTTCAGCTACGGCATGTTTCCTGGCCTCCCTAAAGGAACGAGTTGTTGCAGATAGGAATGACGGAGCTGCTCGAAGCGGTCATGCTATCTAATCTGAAGACGTGCTCGTTCAGTCTCGTCGAGGTCCTGCATACGTGTTACGTGTTAATCAGACCAAAACGACGAAGAATAAGTATGGGGTAAGTTACCACAATAGCCATTCTTTCCTCATCATATATCTCCTGTCGTTGAGAGGTATGATCTCTGGTCGAATATTGCTCCTGAAGTGATTCTGCGTAGTCTTCCACGTTCATATCATATAATTTCTCGAGAGCTTCGTAATGAGATATCTTCAAAGACTCGATCTGTTTATTGAACGATGCTTTGTCGTCCTTTCGGTCAACTTCGGCTTCCATAGCTTCGAAACTGGAAAGGGCAGGTATAGCAGCAGAAACATGGTATGAACAGCAGAGAAACTCACTCTGGTACATATCTTTTTGATGCTCCAAGAACTCGAATCGTAGCTGTCTTTCAAGTGCGTCGGGAAGATTCTGGTCCGTGATTTGTTGTAGAAACGCATTTTGTCCTTTGTATTCAGGCCTAGGAAGTCTGATTGTCTGTGTTTCGATATTCATTGAGTTTACAAAGCGTGTATTGAAGATCGTACGAAAGCGTTTTGTATGCAGAAGGTGGTGGTCATCATTCAAGCGTGACCTGTCGCGTCGGACAAATTGATGGTCATGGGACACGGTCAGGATTGACTGCACACCGCGGGCGTTCAATCCTTGTCACGTTGAACTCCAGTTGAAGTTCGAGCCCATAGCTCAAATTCAATGGTTAGCTATATTACTGTGTGGTTCGTAATCTTCACAATATAATCCTTTCTTTCTCTAGCCACATTATTTTGAGTTTTCGAGCTACAATTTCAACAAAACACAATTAAATTCATGAAAATGAAAGGGCTTATTGACGTGCTATGATCTTTGCCCATGATTCTAAATTTCTGTCAAGATTTACCTACAGTGGCGACGGGGAGATGTTGCCTTACAGACCACTGGTACCAGTCTTGCACCAAGTTTATGATGAAATCTGGAGAGATCGAATTCTGTAAGGTAGTATAGTGAAATGGATGCTAATTCGACATATTTTGATCAACTGGCCGCGTCCTTCTTCGAAGTTGGTCGTTAAATTCAGTACAGAGTCATCCGTGATGCACTTCCAAACAACAACCCATGAGGATGTCAGAGGTAAATATTGAATAAAAACAATACACGAACATCTTATCTTGAAGACTCAGACCTCGTACCACGGGCTTGAAGTCTCGCCCGATAATCAAGCAACTCCGGCGTATAACATTTCCACCAATTAGGTCCTATCATAGATTGTTCAAAATCGACAGAACTGTAATTGCCAGAAATAACACGGCAATTCGGCCGTTGGAGGACATTTGCTTCTGGTGGAACCCACATAAGGCGGTCGTTCGTGGACGAGGAACGGATCCAGTTCCCTTCCGAAACATACCAGAGAGGGTCGTCCATGCCCCAAATAACCACGGCTCCATCCCGTGAGCCAGACAGAATTGATGTCCCATCGTCAGATGGGGCGACTGAAAATGACACCGTTGTTGTGGCGGCCTGATAGAGTATTTATTGGCATCGCTTCTGAATCGTCTGACACATTCCATACTGCCATAGTGCGATCAGCTGAACCAGACACGGCCAGCTTGCCATCGTTCGAAAACGCAACTGCGTGAACGCAACTAGTGTGGCCATTTAGGACCATAACCACTGTGCCAGTCAGTGCATCCCACACCCGCACGGACTTATCCCTTGAACCAGAAACAATCCGCGTGGCGTTGGATGAGAACGCGACGGAGACGACCAATCACTGTGGCCCTCCATGACCTTCGAATTCTCCCCTTTTGGATCAGATACATCCCAAATACGAACAGATTTATCGTTCGACCCAGAGACAATCTGCTTGGCGTCTCCCGAGAACGCGATTGTCCGTACCCAGTCAGTATGGCCATCCAGCACCCTCAATTAATTACCTGTGAGTACATCCCACAACTGCACAGTGTGATCGGCCTGAGAACTACACGCAATCATGGTGCCATCGTTGGAAAGGGCGATAGAGAGGACAGTATTACCGGGACTAGCCTCCAACTTGAAGACCTTGGGCTCTGGATGTTTTGATGTCAGGTCCGATATACGCACATGCCCATCTGCTGAACCCCATGCCACATGCGCACCATCTCTTGAAAATGAAAAAGAGGTAACAAATTTGCTGCTATCATTCGGCACTTGGAACTCGTGGCCTGTGTATGCATCCCATACCCTTACAGAGCCACCGATAGTGCCAGACATAATCCGAGTGCCATCAGTTGAAAACGCGAACATGCTGACCTCAGAAGTATCGACGGAGTGCTTGAGTTCGGCCACCGGGAATGTCGCTGAGTTCCAGACTCGTACAGATCCATCATCTGAGCCAGATACGATGCGTGCTCCATCGCTCGAAAATCCGGCTGTCGGTACCCTACGGGTGTGGCCTTTGAGCACGCCCAGCACGTCTCCCGTTGATGCAACCCACACTCGCACAGTACCATCATCCGATGAAGACATGATACTGTTTCCAGACAAAGCAACGGATGTGACATTTCGACTGTGCCCCTTCATCACCCTCAGCAATTCTCCAGTTGATGCATCCCATACCCGCACAGAGCAATCATCGGATCCAGAGACTATCCACGCACCATCGGATGAAATGGCAGCAGAGCAAACACGAAGAGTGTGGCCCTTCATCACCCTCAGCATTTCACCTGTGATTGCGTCCCAAAGTCGCACAGAGCGATCAGCTGAACCGGACACGATCCGAGTATCATCATCCGAAAATGCGACTGAGTTAACCCCACCAGCATGGCCCTCCAATACCCTCAAAACCTCACTCGTCGATACATCCCACACACGTATAGATAAGTCACTGGAGCCAGATACGATCCACGAACCAGATCTTGAAAATGAAACCGAACGGACTGCCGCAGTGTGGCCTTCCATTACATTGGCAATTTCACCGTGCCACACATCCCACACCCGAACAGATCGATCGCTTGACCCAGAAGCAATCCACCTGTCGTCGCTCGTAAACGACACTGAGTTGACTTTAGCATTGTGGCCCTTCAAAATCTTCAGCTCTTCACCACTCGAAGCATCCCAGATCCGCACAAAACCATCCGCGAGCCCGACGCAATCTGCGTGCCGTTCATAGAAAATGCAACAGCATGAATCCCCATAGCGCGTGGGACTTGTATAGTCAATAGAGGGACATTGGTTTCCCCATTGTGAATAAAAGTGGGAATGAGAGAAAATTGATTTCTCCACTCCTGTGCCCATGTGAACTGGGGTTTCCAAGTGGCTAGTGACGAGATGTACAGATGTGGTGTCGATTTAGCAGCTGAGCTTCCACCAAAATACGTAGAAAAATGTGCAGCTTCTAGCAGACCAGAATATACAAAATCAAATTCCTTCCATTTGAGTTTGAGCTAAGTGTTCGGATAAGTTTCATTGCAACACAATCGTGCGAGTATGATGGCTCGTACCTCCGACGTGCAGTAATGAACCCACACTCGTGCTTTGTGAAGCATGGGAGTACACTCTCGAACTGATCCAAGAAGGTTCATGGCCTCGATCCAGAATAAAACACGGAATTGGAGAAATTGCAACATCCTGGAAAGAATATTCCTAGCATCATTAAACGATGGAGGATAGGATAGGTGCGCTACCCAATGGAATAATGAGTACCGCAGGACAGGTCCGATGTTCTTGTTGACCTGCTCGGAAATTTCTTCGACATGTTCGGAGTCAAGCAAATAAGATGACCTTATATCACCCATGTTGAATCTTAGACCATAACCATCGGAATTCATGACGCGTAGACATGATGTGGCGAGAAGATTACGATGAGCAACTTCGTTACACCAGAAGTTGTATTCTTCGTTGCCAATGCGAAAATTCGAACGGTGTTGGGCGAATAAGAAGTCGGGAAAAGATGCATGGTACCAAAACACCCGACCGTCCTGAATGTAAAGTACAGCGTGGAGGTCGTTCAAAACGGCCTTGGCAAGTTTGTCATCGTCGTCCATCAAAGCCGCAGCGACGGAGGTAGATATGCGCTCGAATGTACACAGAAAGGTGAATAGAATTCGCAACCGCGGATTCAGATCCTCTTCGTCCATAAAATCCGAAAACGCTTCGCACAGAATCTGTTCGTATAGTTCATCGATGGGGGATTTACCCCTGCGTGAGATTCCAGAGGGTTTGGATAGGAATTTATTAAGCCTACGCATCTGTTCCATGTCTGTGATCGATTGGGATGAGGTTAAAATCCTCACTACTGTAGCAGCATAAATGAATAAACCGCTTGCTCGATGTCGAATTTCGGTTATTTCTGGACGGCCAACGATGCTCGGCAGCTTAAGGTCCAAGTATTTCTCGATGTCGACATCGGCATCTTCGATTGGCACGTCTTGAAGGCGACAAATGGCCCTGGATTCAAAGCTGTGGCAAATTTTAACAATCCGGGGGTCTGTGCGGCTCGCGACGAGGAACTTCAAGCCAATGAAGCGCTGTTGGTTTATTGTGGTAAGCAAAATGTCCAAAAACTTCGATCCGCCACTTTCATCGATCTCGTCGAGAGCATCAACGATAACCAGATAAGTGGCTGGATCACGAGGTCGTAGAGGATCGAGCCAAGGTCCGACAAAGAGCTCCTGCATCTGCTCGGAGACGTCGTGATCAACGACAGCTGATTTGTCGGCCAATTGAGCGTGCAATGCTGACACGTAGGATCCGCACTTGTAGGAGAGCTGGTAGGCAATGGTGGGGAGAATGCGATTAAGACTTCTTGTTTCATCGAAGTGTCGAGAACACAAAAAGCTGGCGCCCAAGATTGTAGGTTGCCCCCTCTCAAATCGCTTGGCTATAGTATACGCGATCGTAGTTTTTCCAGAGCCTGCTTGACCTGTTAACCAAAAGACGCGCGGGCTGTTGATTGTGTGATCGTTGGCCCAGTTGGTGATGCCTTCCAGGATCTTGACGCGAGTGCCTTCTGCGCATGTTTCCCTCTTCAGGCTCTGTCCTTCTAGTACTGTCCTGTGGTCGGCCTTGCGGGAGGGATTGAGACCTTGGAGTGATAACATCCATCGCTCTTGCTGTTCTTCCTGTCGCGCCTGTTTCTCTTCCTGTCCATTCAATCAACACGAACCATATGCGCAAATGCGATTATACCCACTTTCATCTGCTCGTGCATCTTGGCCGTCGTTTTCCTGATTTCGATTTGCATATTCAGCTGCAAGTTTTATCAGCATATACATCATCAACCGTAACTCTGAAGATCGTACCATAAATACATTTGTCGTCTCGTCGACGGACGTGCAAATCGTATTGATTCTCTTCTTATAGTTTTCGTAGTCGATGTTCCGAACTATGGACTCCAGTTCCTGCGTAATGCGTGCCAGTTGCGCATTTTGTTCTTGGATATTTCTAGAAAGAATACTTCGACGCCGATTCCAATTACTATGTTCACAAGACACACTTTTGTAGTCCTCTATTTCCTTCCTGACATCTTCCGAGTCGTCCAATTCCACCTTTCCAATCGCGTCGCTCAGTAGTAGCTTTGTTCTTTGAAGCCTTTCTGTCAGCAGATCTTTGTTATCGCCTATCTCCTACAGGGCCAATATTCAAACAGAGATCTAGAAACACGCAGGATCACGCACATCTTTTATTTCGATGATTGTCTTAACAATGGAAAACGCCATCTTGACTGGATTGCCGTCGATACAATCCGGAAGTTTCTTGAGGAGGGTTTGCACGAATCTCCCAGCTATCCCCAAGCCCTCCTTCACATCTGGGTGAAGCAGCGAATGTGCAGACATTCCAAGGCCTTCCTCCGAGGCAGCATTCGATTGAATAGACAGGAGAATTGCACTGTCTTCCTCCGGAGCAATCGAGGGACTGGGCGGGTGTGAAGTGGGATCATTTGCACCTATTTCACTAATCGCGGTTGATCGGGAGCCCTTGCCTTTTAACCGATCCCAGATAGGCCATTTTGTCTTCTTGGAGCTGGAGGAGGCCATGGTTAGGAAAGAAGGAAATGAGAGAAAGCGACAGAGACACCTGGCGCCGATCCCACATTGGTTTCCTCGCACAGTTGTCACGGAAATAACGGGTTCAAGAATAGACCAGTATGATAAAGGCAAGTCCCTATAACATTAAAATCTTCAGACCCGGAGATATTTGGTAGTGGCCTTTGAAATTCACTCACTGAACATGCCTCCCACTAATAATCTAGGATACAGTATTCCCAGCAGATGACTCTCAAGCGACTACCCAAACCTTGGATTGGATGGATGGATGGATAGCGATTGTACGGTCCCAATATAGGAACTCCCTGGTCCATAGATGGTTTGACAGACCTGTCAAACTGTCAAGCCTCGACGGGACTCCAGCCCTCTTACAGGTTTGACGTTCTGAACCAAGGGGTGGCGGAACATGGATCCCGAACATAGGGTGGGAGGGGGGTCTGACCGGCTGCCGAAAAAAAAGTTATGACTTCGCTATTTTCCTTCAGAACCATTGCGGATGAGCTTCAAAGGCCTCACCTCTAGCTTCAACAGCAATTTCAATGACTCTGAGGGTGTTCTGGACATGTCATTTTTACTGTATACTCATGACTATTGTCTTTCTTGTCTATGCAAAAAATTTGAATCTCTTCTGGCTTCCTCTTGCAGTTTTAATACCTTGATTTGGACAACAAATAACAGATTCCAGAATGACATAGTATATTATCTTTCTTAGAAAACACTCGAAAAGTCACAAGAAAACACATATTTACAGAAAAAAACATATATGTGTCGAAAACATACCATAATAGGCAGGAGGGGGGGGGGAGGGGGTACCTGGCTTGCCTGAAAAAAAAGATGTGAGTGTTGGTACAACTTCCACATTCTGCCACCCCCTTGTTCTGAACTTGATGACCTGCTTTTCTTAAGAATCTTGAATTAAGCTGGGTCGTTTGTAAGTCGACACTGAGAAAATTCTAGATACGAAGTTGAAAATATATATATATTATCCACTCACTAGCCATCTTGTACATTCTTTCCATACTGACCCTCACAGTGCTCGCACGTCTCAAAACATTTCAGAGTATGCTTCACCTGATCCGTGATCTCAAAAATACTTTGTTCCCTTGTCCAGAAAAGAAATGGTGGTCGAAGGTCAAGTTGTTAATGCCAATATGGTGATATTCAAGTAGTGTTCAAAGTTTGTTTCAATATTTGAGGAGTATTTCAGTGTAGTTTAAATGTCATTTGTCGATGTAAGAAACCAAGGACTGGTAAGAGCAGATCTTTTATTACAAGTCCTTTACATTACGAGTCCTTTATGTAAGTAAAGACTTGTTCTTTTACACAGAGACCCAGTGAGGGCACAATGTCAAGAATCTATCTTTGTGCAAATATATTTCCTGTTTTTGTCTTTAATAACGTGATGTGAACGTGAATTGCTTTTGTAAAACCGGCTTCTCCCGAGTTATTTTTTGCTGAATGATGCACTTCATAATTGGCAAATCTAGAGCTTTCAAGTGATTCAGATGATTTGAGGAGGCAGAATCTCGTGATTCCGTGTGGTTGGGTGAAAGTGACTACAGGCATCCACCAGCTACTGTGACACAACTAGCCGGTGTTACACTTCAACGGTAATTCTCACTTTTCACATTGATTTTTGCACCTATTAACATAAATTCTTTTGTATATTGTAGCTACTACTCAGGTCTATAAATTTGTAGTAAAATTTTATTTTATTTTGTGCTGAGTACAGGTGTATTTTCGATCAAAACAGTAATGTAACATGTTAAATTATAGTAAGTTGAAATTTATTTGAGATCTCCTACAATTTGGGCCCCACATACACCGCGGACATTGGCTTATAAAATCTAAGAATTTATATAAATTTTGATCATGAGTAAAAGTTTAACTAAATATTACAATTTACTCTAAGATTTTATGTCAAGAAATAGTTCAAATCTAATCTGCACTCAATTCCAATATTTGCTCCAAGAATTTATTTCAACTTATTTCCTAGAGTAAATTTCAACTAAGTTCTCGGATCCGATAGATGATTTAAAAAATTTTATTTTGCAAATCATGAATTAATTTAGCTTGTAAGCATGTTACCGCTGTAAGCCAGCTAAAATATTATCTCAAATGATATGTTTTCCAAAGCCACATGACACACATGTTGTGCGAGACGCGTCTTTCAAATGAAAGTTAGGAGTACATTAGGCATACGATATTTACAATATATTATGTACATTGGTGCAAGAAGACGGATAACATCAGACAACATCAAAGCGACTAATACTTGGATAACAAAAAATAGCGGAGGATTGCAAGATATTGAAGAATGAGATATATTGTATCCCTGCCTAGAGATAAACACTAGAATGGAAATAAATATTGGGGCTGTGAATAGCAAACGGACTTACGAACTTTACGGAAACGAGAGTACGGCCCAAGAGTCTTTTCTCGATGATCCACGCATCGTCATGCACGAAAATGGGTCTCAAACCGGTGTATGCAGGGAATACACGAGCAGATTGCACATAGTTATGTGCAAAATCGATAATTTCTACTTGCAGGGATTCAAACTGTCCATCGAGAACAAGTAAGTGGCTCGACCTGTAAGTACCGATTAACGATATTGCTCGCACACACGACTCAAGGAGTTCACTCACCTTAGCACGAAGTTCGTATTGACTCCAACAAAACATGGACTTGAACCTCTGTTCTGAGTCCTCGTCCTTATCGTTACGCTCATCTCCCTGCCCTATATCTCCCTCCTCAGTCTCCACTCCCTCCTCACCTCCCTTGTAGCCTTTTCCGACCTCCCCTCGAGCCTTTCCTGGACTTTTTCTTGGGGCGAACATCAACGACGAGAAGTCGTCCTCTCCAAGCTTGAGACAGGGGAGAATAACTTTATTGAATAGTTTGGTAACGGATGCTGGAGTGTAGGAGGGAAAGTCTTCTTTGTAGAAGAAAATCGTCATGGCCAGATCTGTGTCGAGTGAATCATACATAATGAGAGATATTAGGATGGTTGTTGTAAGAGTTGAAGATAGCTGGTAGGTTCAAAGAGACCAGATTGTATGTTCTGGGGCTTGAGAGTAAAACGACAGCAAATATTAAGCTTAATTCTCGATTGCGCTGCACTTCTTCACTGTCATTGCGTCCTTACTCCGCTTTTGGTAGCCAAAGCCACGCCATTGCCCGGATCGAGCTCGAGGATGCAGCGGATCGAATTGGAACGCGCTCATTTGGCTGCTCAGGAAATGGGAAAGGGCGGGGAGGGTGAAGAGGCTGATGATAATGCGGATGAGGACGATGAGGACAATTGGGTAGAGTACGCAAAATGTCTGTCGATTTTTGAGCAATTAATTGTTTTTTTTTCCTTTCATAATTTAGTGAGGACGATGAAGCTATGGATGTCGACTCTGCTGCTATCCCAAAATCAAAGGCAGACGACCTGGCAGAGTACAATCTGGATGACCATGACAATGATGCGCAAACCACTGGTGAGCAATTAGATTTTGATTGCGTGCAATAACAGTTGGTGATTTTGATTCTGTTGCTTTTTTCTTTTTTCTTAGCCGTCGGTCCTTTCAGTAATATCAAGGGATTGACATACTACAAGGACAACGAAGAAGATCCTTACATTACCCTCAAAGATGTATATTATTTTTCTCTCTTTGCTCCTCTGAAACTCAACGACCTGTTTTCAAGCAAGACGACGGCGAGCGTGAAGAACTAGAAGTTTTGCCCACAGACAACCTCATCGTTATCGCCAAAACTGAAGACGAGATTTCCCAGCTTGAGATCTACGTCTACGACGAGTCACAAGAAAATTTATACGCCCACCATGATCTCATGCTGCCCAATTTCCCTCTTTGCCTCGAATGGCTCGATTTCTCTCCCTCCTCATCTTCCTCCAACGCACAGCACGGTCCTAACACGTCTGGGTTTGGAAAATACATCGACGTTGGCACGCTTGACCCAGAGATCGAGATCTGGTTCCTTCCACCTCATAAACACAACACCGCGATCCCTGTCCTCGAGCGTCATATGCGGACGCTGGGCTTCGTGCCTGATGTGTTTGAATGCGGGAAGCGGGACCAGTGCACGATGTCCTCGTGCTGCGACGCCCCCCAGTTTTGAGTGAGAAACCCATACCGATTCCCGATAATTTCGGCATCGAAATAAGTAGCCAGTTCTGGCCAATCGTCTGTCAACCCGCGAATCCTGAGATAGCCACGCAAAGTCGACGCTCGCGAAATTGACATCCTAGATAAATTTAAGGAATCAAGGGAAAAGTTCACAGAGAAATATTCAGCTAACGGAAGTCATAACACCATTGCAAGAGAGAGGGACGTACCACGATAGTCACGTTGACGTCGTAGCTGTTCCTGCCGCTCTTTGCGTGCCCTTGAAATGTGGCACCAGGGTAAAGACAGTGGTGTGCGCGGGTGCGAATGAGCTGACGGGTGACATCTGCGAAGCGGATCCAGATAGCCATAGCTGTAGCGCACCAGCCGTCGCATGTTGGCGGGCGGGGGTAGCCTCGGAAGCAGACGGTGCGGACGAGAAATGGTGTGGATGCCGATGTAGCGGCGCATTATAGTTGTGGGATGGTGGTGGAAAGGAAACAAGAGGGCCAAAGATCTCGGGACACAGCCTACAAATGTCCTTTGCCACTACTTCAGGAGCCTTGTACAGTTGATACCAGAACGGAGCTCTGGATCTTCGACGTCGCAGAAGAAGATTTCGTGGACTTTCTCAACCTTCTTTTGGTCAGCGGCCTCCCATGCGTCTAATGGCGCCGCGACGCGCCGCTGGTCTCGTCCACCTCGCCCGCCTCCTTCGCAGTACTACGAAGTTTCCAGTTCCTGGACTTGCTCTTCTTCCGCCTGTTCAGGTACGTCTTCTTCACGAGGATGATGTCGGGTATCCGGCGATACGAAGCGGCTTCGCTAAGTTGTCCGCGTTGTAATTGGCGTTGGTGAGGAAGTAGTCGGGCGCGGGGTCGCCGAGCTGGAGGATCACACGGAGGTGCGTGCGTATGTGGAACACTTGGTTAGTGGGGCCTGACGACTCGAAGTCATGCTGATTCTGGTCGCTGTAGTGTCGATGATGTAGGAAGAGCCAAGAATCTTTCACAATTTCGACAGAATGATACAGCACCTGCAAAATCGCTGGTTAGTACACTGGATGAATAATTCATACAACAAATGCACCTTATTTAGGGATTCCTTCCGTGATATCGACGCTATAAAAAAGTAAGATAGCGAATAACAACGACCAAAAGTACACTCACGTATTCCTCAAGCAAAAAACACATAGATTGTCAGAATTTGGGACGATGGGTGTTCCTAAAATCGAAGATCAATGGCTATTGTTTTGGAATGAGATCAAGAACAGATCGTACCGCAATTAGAACAGAAAATACGATGCACAGCAGGATCTGCCACAAACTCCGTGACTGTAAACATAAGAAAGCAACTGGTGCTTTAGAAAAGTGAAGAAGGCATATAACCCTACGATTTAGTCGGCCACAAAGGCGGAAATCGACACCTAAGGGGGATGAAAATCTTAGTCACGTGCTTCTATTGAAATCTTATGATGTTAACTTATCTTATCTGATAAATAAACTCAGAATTTGGTTGACGCATCGAGGTGCGACCAGCGATATTTCCCATAATGCCGTTTCACCATTATCTTTCGACCAGGCTGATCATATACACTAGAGCTACTGACTAGGGGACCACGAAACGAAGTCTTCACATTGGTTGCTCCTCCTGATATTATCGTATGGCGATCACCCCGGACGGCTATATTCAACGCTGTCGCTGGCCTCTTCCAACTTCCTTGAACTACAACCTCACCACCCCAAGGCTGGATGTCCCATTATCAGAGGAAGAACTTGATGGTGCGCCTTATATTCATTTAGATGATTTATTATCCTGACAAATACCGTTCCTAAGGACTCGGCGGGAAGGCAGCACAAATTATTGCAGAATCCTCTGATCCTCTCGACGTCCTCACCCACCTTTCCCAAAACTTCCCAAAATATGCCACCTCACTGGCTCGCATACTTCATGACATCCTGCATTTCCATAACCGATATCCTATAGGTGTACTCAGGGTCTCTAGCAGACGACGCAGAACGCGAGACAATGGGAAACCACTTTTACGATCTTCCAGCCACAAGCAAACGCCACAACAAATATATCTATCCTTCCATATTTCTATCCTCATAGGTGTTTGTCTGTCCGTCTTTTGCCCTACATCTTATTTTTTTTTTCTTTCATAAGCTGCTGGGGCCGAGTCTATTTCCGAAAGTCTTTTCGTAGTCGCAGATTTTGATACTGAAGATGCTCTTGGTCTAGTGCAAGAAGCTATCTCTTCTCTGGTGACTATTGCCATTATTTTTCATCATCTTTCTCCCTGACTGATTTATTTCAGACTGCGGAAAGTAAAACACGGATAGCTTTCATCCACAATCCATCCATCGTGAGGAGTCCTAATAATGCATCCAGATCAGGTCCTGCGACATGGCTATTTGCCCACCTCTACACTCGGGAGCTGCTCGCTAAGGCCGCATCGTCGCTCTCTTCTATCAGCTCTCGGCTTGGATGGGTTTGCGGGTCCTACAGAGAGTACTCAGATATCTATCAAAAGTACAGTGCATTCGAGGAGTTGACAGGAGGAGTTGTTCTGGGCGATATTGTGGAAGAGGAGTATGTGGATTATGTGAAGACCAGTCGACTCGTGTCTAGGGAACTCCACCTCATCCTAGCCAATCGGGCGTTAGTGGTCAATGGACGTGTACGTAGCATTTTGAGGAGCATATATCTATTCCCCAGGCTAACATCTTCTGTCTTCCTTTTTTTTTTTTTGTTCAATTTGTTGGTCCCATTAATTGCACCCAACGATTTTCATATTGCAGATTCCAAGGCCCTGGAGAATCATGAGTTCAGCGGACGTATTGAACCGATTGTTAAAGCACTGCAGGACGTGCCGCCTCATTTGGCCGAAGACAAGTATGTTTCTTTTCTGCTTAAAATGTGGTCTGCATGATCTAACATGTTCATAGGTAATAATAGATAATACTATTTGTATAGTAACGACCCAATCCATTCAGCCTCGGTCCGAGGCACCCCATAGTTCCAAAGAGCATCAACAAACTTGTCCTCACTGTCCTTGTTCGAACCCCATATGTGGAAGAAAATCCAGAGAGTTGATGATGTATAGCCATGCGACTTAAAATACCAATTGGCAAATGCATTGAAATTTGGCGGCATCTCTTGGGTATTGTCAATAGGGGGTTGGCTGAAGTGGGTCTTAACAATTCCACAGATCGTTCGAACATGAGTCCAGATTCTTTGCCCTAAATGTGAATTAACATCGTAGATGGTGTTCTCTTGTGAGGGTGACTGGAACATTGAAGTTGACGATGAGCTTGAGCTCGATGCCCGCTCTATAGAAGATGTGTCATAACGATAAGAAGAACATTTTATCATATGCACATACCGGTGTTGGGTCCCTGGGAACTCGACGATAGAGGTAACAGCCTAGGCCTTGCCTCTTTCCGCTGAGTAGCAGGTTTTGAAGGTGATGTCCAGTTCTTAGTTATAGGTTTCGGAGTCCAAGAGAAACGATCAACGCCCTTCGCCCGAAGGATCATCCAAGCTAGCCCCTCCTGGAAGTTCTCAAGACGTTTGAAGCTTGGGTACAGTTCTCCTTGAACTTTAGCTATAACTTCGTCCCTGTAAGACATCAGTATCACCTCATTACTAAGTAAGCAAAGCACGGACTGACGCTGATCGATAAACCATAGAAGACCCTTTCCCAGAAACAAGAGGGTAGTAGGCACCAGCGATTTCATCCTGCTTCGAGAGCTCGTGGACGTCCTTGTTATTCATGATCCATCTCGCCACTTGAAAGGTATTGCCTCGAAGCCAATGCCATCTTCTATCGTCTGGTGTACAGTAGCAATGGCATTTGCAGCTTCGATGTCATCCATTTTGAAGACAACAGGCCACGTCGGTGCATCCTTCCCAGTCTGTATGAAAGGGCTTAAAGGTGATGGTGAGAGCAGAATTCGATGAACAACAGGTTCAATTTACCATGTACGATGGACCCCTGGGTTATCTCCACCTATCACGACATAGACAACTCCTTCAGTACGTTGAAATTGTTGGGCCATTGTTGCTCGAAGAGCTGAATATAGTAGGTATTTCTTCTGAATGAAATCCAGAAGTGCGAGAGCTGGGTGCGGGGCTTCTTTCACTCGCAACAATGACCAAAACTTATATTATAAGGAGTCACATATCGCCGGGATGGTAATCAAAGAACAAAGCGAGCACATGTGCCTGTGAATATACTAGAAAGAGAACCATAATGTCTCCGGATCTGATGAAGTCTTTCTTTTGCCTGCGGAGTAAGAAGAAATGGACATTTGATTGAGATAAAGCGGATTTGGATCAGTTCAGCTGATCATGAGCCACCAGACGCGATATCGAAGAAAGATTGCAATCGCGATTGATAGTTAAAGGTACGTGATAAGAGTGGGATGTGAGAACAACTGAAAATGCCAATAGTTTTCCAATTTAAAGATCGTGATACATTTGAATACACTGAGCGCGTAGTATCTCCAAGATGTCATGTATAATCTACTGGAGGACACTGTGGAAGGTAGCTGCATTGGAATGAAGTGTTCTGTTTTTTAAAATAAATAAATCAGCGAGGTAGAAACACTACAGATTCTTCGAGTTACTTACGAGAATAGACGATTGTCGATGGTAAAGCTGTATTCCTCGTTGGTTGGATGCACGCCAAGACCAAATCCCAATCCGATATGATCAGCGAGCCACTTTGAACTGTATGCGCACATAGGAAGCCCGTCAACAAATTTCCCCCGAAGACATACCAGTCTCAGCCGCAGCTTCGTCGTAATCATTGGATCTGATGCGAAGACGCCGGAAGGGATCCAGGACCCCTTTTCCCGCGCATGCGCATATGGATTGAATCAAGCGCTTTCAGCCACTCGGTCAAAGTCTGAGAGCGCCAGGAAGGCTTGTGGACATAAAAAACCGAGTCATAGGAGTCGGCTGCTTGCGCATACTCCGTTTCGGATTCATCCGACGACATTCCTGGGATTCCCAGTCTCTCCAGCATCGGTATATGACACTGTAAAAGGGGATGTTGGTTCGTCAATTCAACGCGTCGCGCGAAAAGCTGGTAAACCGTTTTAATGAAAGATGATAGATGAAAAACAAAGTCACATACTTGTTTCTTTCTGGCGTATCGCCTTGCAGCTTGCATTGCCCGCTCCTTGGCAGCTGGACCTTGAAGATCGCCGTTATACAATCTTTTCAATGTTTTGATACGGGCAAAGAAGGCCTTCTGTACAAGAAGCAAGCTTCCTTTGTGTTGAGGATATTTCTGAACAAAGTAGGCTGAGAACACCCGTGAAGCCGACTCATTCCAAGGGTTTTTGGGGAGTCCCACTAGATCTACCGTGAAATTGGTTAGACTGCAGCAAGGAGGGTGTCTGTCAACGCATTTGGAAGCATTCCACGACTTTTTGAATACACTGAGCTCCTCAGCAGACATCAAGTCACTGGAGGCCGGAACTCGTTTCGTCTTCGTCAGAGACAATAAGCGGTCTACTTCGTTTCTAATCAAGGCCTAATTGGTCATTCAATCACTTACGCAGCTTTGAAATACTTATGAGACTTACCGAGAAAGCTTTCTGGTCAGCGGTGCGGCGACTGGGTTTTGATGCTTTCTTAGTCGAGTTTTGAGGTTGAAGAGAAGGTGGATGTAGTTGAGGAGGAGCCGGATTCACGTCAATATGAGAAGCAAGTTCTACCGAAAGACGTCCAATCGACGTCTCAATTTGATCAAAAGATGCACTCTATGGGAGACTCAGCCAGACGGTCTAGAAGTCAAATGTTAAGACTTACCAGACTGTTGTGCCTTTGCTCAAATCTACCCACGAACCCTTTAAATGCGTGTTCAATTCGATACAGACGAATCCTGGTGTCTGAGATTTCCTATTCATCCAACGTTATTCGAGTTCTACTTGAGAAGTACAAGCATACCATTTCATTGTCAGTATCTGCACCAGGGTCTTCGCCTTCTGGTAGAGTTGGAGCATCCTACTCGTTCAACGTCAGAGAAACACTAATTGAAAGGTACGGACATACCATTTCATTATCAACATCTGCACCAGGGTTATCGTCTTGAGGATGACCTGGCGTTTCAAATCCCGTTGTTGGGACAATGGGAGGTGAATAGTCTTGAAAGGCAGGATTACAGAGATGAGCCAATTGATATTGAGCAAATGGAACCATATCAAAGGTAACGGCAGGCTGAGAATCCGTTTAGTTGACCGATCCTCCTTTGTGAATAGAGAAGCTTTGCGCATCATGCACAGTGTGCCCAAGAGCGGTGTGGTATGTCCCTTGACTTGTTTCTGACGCATCGGAGGAAGACGGAGGGTCCTTTGCCGAAGCATTACCGTCAGAGTACGTCGAAATACACATAGCTATGATATCATGAACTTCAACAGCCATCCACAAGCTGTAAAGGATGTAGCAAACACGTACAAGTAGAGTGATTGACACTGGTCTCCGATATTCAAAAAACTGGCGAAGCCAGCGCTGAGTATGGCCGGAATGGTTTACGAGGCCAAAGCTCATACTGTCAAATCGCGAACGACTTTGAGAGATGCTGCAGCAACTATATAGCAGGCCTCCCTTTAAACGATTTACAAAAAGTATGTGATTTCTATCAAAGCATGGCCCGTGATCAATGAAGATCGATAAAACGCAAAGATATACCCGCTCGATGTTCGGAATATGTTGTCAGTAATTCTCAGGTTATGGGCTCATGAATACGAGGTTGAGCTAAGGGTCGACAACGTGCAAAAGCACGCCTTTTGAGGGTGCTGCTTTCATGTCGACAATGAGATAAGACTCTGTATGTTCCCGTGATCTTAAGTATATACCCAGCCAGGCTCTGCTATGCATGCAGGTTCGGATTTCACGATGAAATGGGCTCTAGAATGCGAATGTACGGATATATTCTTTGGGTGGCATGGCGTGTTTTCAAGTCTATGCATAAATATGTCACAGGTTTATTGTCAGAGGCTCATGCAAAGTCACTTATTCCTAACACGTCGCTAATAGGCTTCCGGAAGTACCTTCGCTTTGTTTACCATCGTAGTCGCGGATACTCGCGTCTTCCTCCAACTCCGAATGATCGGTGGCGTTTTCGTCGGTAAGTGGATTGCCGCCCGACGAATTCGAAAGATCTTGAATTATGTTTTTGAGTGCGCGACACACGGAATGGACGGATTTCAATAGGAAAACCATCAGGTCCAAACAGCTTACGATCTTGCGTGTAGATGGCGCCCAACTTTTCGTTTTTGAAGGTGTGTCTAGCCCAGAGACTTTCATAGTCAATGCGAGAGTCACGTGCGAGTGCATGTACATTCTCTAGAGTCTCGCCGGGTAATAAGCCGATATGCATTTCTGCTCGCCAGTGTCTCGCCAGGTAGTAGGTTGTATGCTTCTCTGGCCCAATCACCAACGTCAATAGGCCTAAAGCTTCCCGTGATAATTTGGCGGCCTGGATCATTCTTGATAAATCTAAATACCACTGTCATTAGCCAGCTGTAGTGTTTTTTCAAGGGGTTTCGCAACCTACGTGATGGGACCTCTAAAGTACATCATGGACTCCGCCTCTATCAACATCCTTTCATTCTCATCGGCGTGGGGATGGGCAATCCTGGGTATACAGGCACATCATTAGTGATCAGAATTAGTTAACTTCCGGTTATCACTGAGCAATGATATACCTTGCAAGTATTCCCCATGCATAATTTTATATCCGGTGAGCAGAACACTGCATGGCGATGTAAATAACGCTCATAATTGATAGTATTGAAGTGAGAATTCATCTTCGCATCCTAAATTGGACTATAACTGAGCAAAATCCCACACTAAACCGATAACCGTGTGCATATCACTTACGACATCATCAACGAACGCCTTCACCTTAACAGGGTCCCAATCTGGTCCATAGGGGATACGAATCCATAGAGAATCGTAATTGTTTTCAGTGACTTCGCCGATTGGGGCAAAGTCGAGAGATTGGCTTGGGAAATTCTTGGGCCCAATAAATCTCTCTCGATTGTTGCCGGAGGATCGGTATAGGTAGAAATAGTGATAGGGTAGGCACCGGAGAAGTTCGAGCACCAGCAAGCGCCCCTAGGCCCGCAGGCCATACCTTGAGATCCCGATTGTAAAGCTAGAAATTGTTTGGGTCAGATATCATACCTATCGATTTGTAATCTTTTCAGTGCTTACAGTCATGTAATCGACATGCTCTCGGGCAAGAGAGGGCAGATACACTTCAAAACCTCTATTAGAATATTTCGTGAGCCTTACTTCATAGGATGGTGAACGTCTTGTGATATCTATTGTGTTTGCTTGTCGAATACACGCAATCAATGCCCGGGGGCTCACAAAGACCGTGTTCCCTGATAATTAAACCAATTATAAACAATTAGTTAGAACCAGTGCAACAATATTACCGTCGTAAGCGCAACAGCTAGCATCGACATCAAACCCAGCCAGTACTTCAGCCGGAGACATGTACAAGCGCAATATAAATTGAATTGTGCGACTTGGGTATGTGGCTATAAAAAGGGCAGTCAGTCACATATAGGGTCGTCGAACGAACGGACAAACAGTGGATAGAGATAGTGTTCGCCTTTCGAACACAAGTGACTGGCCATATAACGGAACTGCAGATTGCTGAATAGACTTGAGAGATTTTTGCTTCAGCCTGGAAAGGAATAAATAAGAATAATAATAATAAGCAAATTGTCGTCCCAAAAGTGATTTTGGTTTACCTCATTTTCTGTAAGGCCCCACAAAAATATATCGACGTCTGAAGCGGCGTAGGCATTAGATTGGTAGAATTGGTTTAAGTTAAGATTAGATGGCTTTGGCCATATGGGCGATAAGCATGCGAGAACTGCGCCGCCTGCAACGACGATATTATTCCAGTCGGGAATATGGGAGAGAGCTCCATGGGCAAAGACGTGCAAATTGGACCGGAAATCGTCCAAGCTATCCACGATGCAGGGACTGCCTTACGGCCTCTGCATTTGCTTATCAAGAGGCAGTAGATGATCTTTCGGGAAGGAACAAAGCATTCCTGAGAAGCGTTCGTAGAAAATGGTTTCCGCCCCACCCTCAGGTCGTGGTCGAGTTAAGCGAGCCTTATCTGGAATAGAGAAGACGTCGACCAGGCCGATATAAGGGTCCAAAAGACAGGGATCGTCGTTCTGGGTCGATATAGCGCTGCCTCATGTCCAGCTCCATGTCCAGGGCTGGCTTAAGGATGGGGTCGAGTGACTCGCGACCTCCTTCATCAGGAAGTGCAGAGATTTGTGAGAGAAACGTGTTGATGACTTCTGCATGTTTGACGGCGGCCATTGTTGTTTGTGTGTCTATCGCTATTGTTCAGCGCTTTTATTCTGTCTGACGAAGTTTCGCTTCTCACATGCTCCCAGCTTGGCATAATGACCCACATGTCTATTGAATCATTAGATTAGGAATTACTACAAATCTTCACCAAATTTCTAATGTTTACGATGCGTACGTTACGTGTCCCGGGTCGCCTCTGCAGGAAAAGAAAAAACGGTACCAGTCATTGTGACGAGGGCAGACGATAGGGCGAAGTAGTGGAAGATACTTGTGCCACATGTGATGGAGTCAGCGGGGTCATAGATGTCGATTTGGACGGATTTCTGAACGCCGACTGAACCAATATGAGAACAAAAAAAAAAGCGGCAATAAGAATGATGTCTTTGGGGCTCAAGTCCCTCAAGTAGACAAAGAAGTCTGCATATGGCAATCGAGTGATGGGTTGGAGACGTGACTTGGAGACAAATCAGAGATTGCTGATTGCTAATTGAATGATTGTGACTCACAACTTCCGAGACGACAAAGCGTCCATCAGAATCTTCAATTCGTCCGATATGAATTTCAGATGCATATCTATTGGAATGTCTGTGGACCGCAGACGATGGCACGAGCCCGAGAATAAGAGGTCCAAATTGGGTTATACCAAAGCATATTGTTTGGATGGGAACTAAGACCAGGTCAATACCAATACAGAGGTCAAAGATTGTAGATATACCGTCAAGTTCACGTGCTTCTATCTTGAAAGTACCGGAAATGCGTTCAAAACCATAACTTGCGAAGCCGATATAGCCATCCGAATGTCCGAAAGCAACTGTATCCTCGTCGACGAATACGATGTCGACTACCAAATTTTGGCGCGGCCGTCTTGCAGTCATAGCGTACTTCGTTGTCGAGATGAACTCCCGGTGTGTTGCAGAGTAAAAATCTATGCCATCGCAAAGATTCATTACTGCAATGCGTTCTCCAGACGGAGAAATGGCGGCCGATCCTAAGCTGAACTCGGCGAGTCGTATCGCAAGGATATACTTAAAGAGGAAGAGACTTACAATGAGTTGTCTCGGAGCGGAAGTCTCCACGAAGCACTAAAATCATTCAAAGAAAATGCCCTACTGCTAATCAGCTATTTTGCAAGCCAATTTGAATTACAACGCACCATATTCCGCGTCTTCCAAAGAAAGCAACCAGAACTGTAGTACCATCAGCCAAAAAAAAATACACTACAGCGGTATTCCAGACTCGTTTGCACTCCGCACATCGCTGGGGCGGGAGACTTGCAAACTTATTAATGTTCCTAAATTGTCGCGTTCTGTTGTCATTGTCAATCACGTTGTTGTGCAGCAAATAAAACAACATACGTGGAAACGGATTGTTGACAATAGAGATGATATTCCCGTGAGCGACGGCCAGCTTTTGACCATCATTGCTGATCTCCAAAAGGTGAACAAAGCCTCGGACGAGGCCATCATAGAATATATCGGCCTGTTTGAAATGAGACTGTAAATGAGACCGCAAGTATGACCTAGTACTCACACCGTCCGATTGTACAGTAATTTTGTGAACGCCGCCACTCGCGAGAGCCCAATATAACTGTAGCGCGCTGCACTGGGTGCCACACCAAGGCGCTGGATGGCAGCTCCCGCAGCATAGAGACCAACTCGCTTCCACTCAGAATCCCCTCGCATGCGAATCTAAGGGACACAGATGTTAACGTTGAGAACAAGGAGGATATAAAATTCTTGGATTGCACCTCTAGTATTCCGTCATCATTACCGATGGCGAGAAAGTCGCCATCCGGCGATAGCTTCATACTGTGGGCAGGTCCGATTCCATGGGTACCAATACTCGCCAAATGACGGATACGAGAACGCCCATTGAAAAGGCGAGTATGCCCGTGAAGAGTGGTCATGTTGGAGTGGGTTTATCGACAGGTTCAAATCCACTTGTCCGGCCAAAAATATTATGAGGCCAAACCTCGCAGTGGTCAAGCGGGCAGATATTTAAACGTTGCTTAAAAGAAATATCACCTCGGCAGGCAATGGAGCTGTGGTTCGGACACCAGAGCGACCAAAATAATGAACTGGGTATATTTAAAATCAGCGCTGACGAGTACATTTGAAGTTTATGCAGCGTATTCACCTCATCGCCAATTGCGTTGATATATAGAAGCCAGCGATAAAGACATATCCAACATCTGTTACCCCGAATAGGCTGAAATAGAAAATGCTTGGCAGGGAATGAAAGCCGGGAGAAGAGGCATAACTCCAGAGTCCCCATAATTACTGATCGAGTAGATTTGAAATATAAACCGCGACTCAAAGTCAAAGTTGAATCGTGAAATTGAGAGAAATCCGGTCCGGCAGATGATGTAGACATTTCTCTGTACTATATATATGCATCCGAACTCGTTCTTTTGTTTATCATCCTTCGAGTTCTCGGTGACTGGTAATTTAGACAGCCTTACAATACCATGGTGAGTACCGAATTTTTATGTTAACAACAGAAATCCTTACATAACTGGACAGCTTACTCGACTCCAACATGCACAGCTCACAGCTGATGATTCCATCAACCCGGTCCAGCATGCTTGCTGTATACGCCGAGTCAGATCCAAGACTGTACGTCTAGGGCGTAAAATCGCGTTCTTTCCACCAGTCTAACCCACCATATTACACAGCATGTAACAACACGGGGACTATATTACCCTCTTTTGCCAGCAAATCCAACTCCTCGTCACTTCGTCGCTATCGTAGATCCTTTATCGAACAAACTGCCGCACATTGATGTCTCTAAAGTGTTTTCTAACCCTAACGGATCGCCAACTCTTCCAACCATAGTTACGGTTGACCGCCCGGTTCTTGCTTTTTGGATACTATGACCCCCGGCTTCCTCAGAACCTCAACTTGCACGAAGCCTTTCCTTTTATTCCTTGGCACGGAGAAATCGTCGTGTTTTCGTTAGGACGCCCGGGTCCGTGTACTTTCAGCGTCCTGGTGCACGATATGCTGTTGAGAAAGCCATTGCCGTGTAAGTTGTCATTATGCTATCGAAACCTACCAATCTGACGAAATTAGTATAGATACATACGCATTGTTACGGAGGCCCGCATGGGTAACCATGAGTGCCCCGCTCAGATTTCTTATTTCTCTTAGTTGTTCGTCGTTTGAAATGTGGTCTAAATGCTATATCGTAGAAATATTCGGAGGTATATATACCTGTAGATGTATACAAGTTAGCCCATTAAAACGAACTTCATTTCAAACACTTACTACATTATGTGTGGTTATCTGACAAATCTACTGCGTCACATGCATGCAGTCAGCGATCAAGGCAGAAGAAGCTTCTTCCAGTCGTAGCCTAGAGCGTCTAAGATCGCCGCTCCCGCTGGATAGCATCCCGCCACTTGTTAGCCGCGAAGTGGCTGCCGTTGAAGGACAGTTTTCTTCTCACTGGCAGAGGAATTGCGGGATTTGAAGATATCAAAGATTTTTTCGCTGTTTGAAGTCCATCGCCCATAGTCCTGACCCGAGTTTTCGTATGTCTGTGATAAAGGATACCACGATTTTTTCGAAATTTGATCTCCTTCTCCTACAAATAATTGTTAACCAACTGTAACAAGTTAATAAACGTCAGAGACTTACCTGTGGCACAGTGATATAGACCAGAGAGAACTTCCATTTCTTCTTGCATAAGTTGATCGTCGACATATACTTGCCCATCATCAGTTGCGACAGTGAACATTTCCCTTGGCCCTCCCATAGGCCCCCCTCAAAACAGTTTCAAAACTAACAATCGGTACAGAAATCCTCCACAGATAACCACCTTGCATTAGCGCTGCACGGCCACATGGCCCATGCTTAAGGAGCTCAGTAGAGCGGTCAATATAGACAGAGTAATCAAATGCATCAAACTGGTAATTGGGAGGACGAAAAGCTTGGTAATGTTTCAATGTGTTTGGAGGACCATTTTGACAAACAGATACTGATAACTGAAGTGTGTGGAAAGGTATGCCTCGTTGGAGAAGACAAATTGCGATTTCCACATCCGTATATCGTGAGTCTAGTCGACATATCGTAAGGGCATCAGCTGCCGAATTGACAGCCAATTTCCAGTCTGTGGTGCTATGAGATGCGAAATGGAACATGTATATTTTTTTTGTCAATGTGGATGGAACCTGGTGAACTTGTTGTATGTATTTGATTCGTTGATTGAGGTACATGGATTCTCGATGATGACGACTGAGATCCCATTCGTCTGAAATAGAGCCCTTCTGAGAAAGTCGGCGGATGAAGCCAACAGCAGCTAGAACTCTGGGTCTTTTGAAGATTTCAAGAGGGCAGGACTTCCATGGAATACCAAGTATTTTGAGAAAGTTTTTCTGATCGGCTTCAGATGAAATTGGGTTTGTTGGAGGGCTGGGAAGAGGTGGCCTGTAACCAAAATGAAGGAAAAAGATATCCAGTATCTCTTCTTCGGCATTATCGGCCCGTACCACAGCGTTACCAGGGTTGTGGTGGGTAGGAAGCCAGTCGTTACATGTATCAGGATCTAAAGAGGAGGATACGAATGAGTACACATCATGACGACTCTGCAAAGATTTGGATGCATCTTCGGCTATGTCGTCTGCAGAGACATCAATCTCAAAATCATCTTCTGCATCTTCTGCGCTTTCAAGTAATCCAGCCCACAGTATCCAGTTCCGGGTCCAAAGGCCTCGCAGCAGTCAAATTCATTGGAAAATGAGTCGTATCGCTTTTGGTCGTCGGGCCAGCTATCGAGAACTTCACGACGTTCGCGGCTGGGTACCATTACGCGTACAAGATGACCGGTGTCGTCCTCCTCCCAAACAAAAACCTTTGCACTATATTTGTTGGGGTCCCGCTCTCTGTTGTTGCGAGCCTGACGCTTCTTAGGGGATTCATTCATGAGGAAATGCTTGTTGCGTTCGTTTCGTTTGGCGAAAAATTCCTGCCAAGTGATGAAATGTTCAGTTGGGGTGTGCTGCGACATTACAGGGCGGCGACGGTGGGATCATGGACATGACAGTCGTAGCAACTTGCATTATATGCGCTTCAGGAGCGAGGTGCTTAACATTTGAATTCTTCGCCATTTCTTCATCCCAGATATACCAAACGGGTACGCCAAAGTAAATAAACCATTCAACCGATGGCTCTAATTCACCACGTCTTAGAGGGTTGACAAATAGCCCTGTTCGAGTTCCGGTTGTAAATGTGCATGCATCCGACATGGAAAAGGAGTCTAGCCAGGAAGGATCACATGAATTGGAAAGTAAAACGTCCATCCAGGTTGGAATTGAAAGAGCCGGGTAAGGTTGAAGTTCATGTTGGAGGGTGATAGCCTTTGCTACAAGGTAGGCCACAAGTCCTGTCCACAAAAAAAAACCAATCGCGCGACCGTTCAATGGCTTGCAGAGCTTTGCCACGAGATAAGTATGCCTTTTTATACCCAAAAACCCAAGGCGAAACGGGCTTGATGACGGCGACTTTGGTTAGGAGTGTCAAATGATGAACTATTCGGCGTATATCTTCTTCGAGAGTGGACCATCTTTTCACTGACGAGGGCGGACATTGAGTATCGTAATGGGTTTTCGTGTTGGATAAGTTCATGCGCTTTCGGTAAAAGTGAAAGGGTTTCCATAACATAGCCACGAAATTTAGGGTAACAGGAGATGAAGGAAATCCAACCCCAGTGGTCATTCCACCATCGAGGGCGTCTGATACATGGCTAATCGAAACGATGAGAAGTCATAGCGCAAGCTGCGAACTCCATCGTGTGTGATAAATTTTGAGGCGGATGGTAACGGAAGAAAGATGTTTTCTTTTTCGTCTGAAGGTTGTTTAGGGAGCAAGACATCCCGCCGACAGTTGGGTGAATACACCAGCTTTCCTTGAACCACCTGCATTCTGCCTTGAGAGTGATCGATATGGCTGGAACGATCTATATAATTAGAGATGAGCTCACACAAGAGTCGAGATGAATAACGAACCTTGTCATAGTGAAAAATAACGATGAAGACGCGGTTATTTCAGCTGCTGGAAAAAATCGCAAATTATGCGCTCAAACAGCTTCACAGATGCGGTTAGCCGAAAGTTTAGTTGCTTGGACGAATCCAAAGCACCTAAATAACACATCTGGACGAATCCATAATGCGTCTGTCGCGGCAGTAAGTTGTGTTGATTATTACTAGGCTCGTCCTCATCCGGCTTTGCGACATGTGCTGTCACTAAAGTGCACGTGGTTTGTGATGTTATGTGACACTGACTATCGGATAATCCCCATCCGGCTTTGTGACACGTGCTGTCACTGAAGTGCACGTGGTTTGTGAACTTGACAACTCGCGTGTTTTTATTTTTATATCCTGCCTGATCATGTGCTCGTGTGTGATGATATGTGACTAGAGCTTGCAAGCGTGACTGGCTAGCGAGTCATCGGAATACGGGCAAAAGCGAGCCGAGTTCATGATCACTCACCACGTGCACTTTAGTTTCACGTGTGGCGAAGCTGGCCGGGAACGAGGCCATTAAAATATATATGCAAAGGAAGACTTTTTGCATTTCTGGCAGGAACCGTGTTACATTCAAATGTATTTTATTCCGGAATCTAACCTGTGACCATAACAGTTTAAGGGCAAAAGAAGACATTTAAATGGAGAATGGAACGCTACACATAACAGATTGAAAAACGACCTAATTATAAGTAGAAACACTGTCGAACCCCGCTGATATACTTCTGTTGAACCCAACTGAGATACTACTACCAGTAGCAGTGGGTACAGACGTAGCAGTTTGTCTAGACGCCGAAAATATTGGATCGGTCGTAAAACTGTCCCATGCCCGGCTGCCATCATCTTCTGTTAACGTTGTAAATCTGGAGCGATCGGCTGAAGGAGCAGTAACAATTTCTAAAGGCATCGAGTTACGTGCTCTCGTTGCTGTATTCGAATCCATGTTTTGCAGGGGGAAACGATGACAAAAAAAACCAATGATGATAGATACATTCAATGTCAGGACCGAGGAAATTGCCTAGGAATGTAATTCGCTTTAGTCCAAAGTATCAAATGAATGAATAACGACATAGACTTACCACTGAATTCACAAGGTACACGAATATTCGAGGGTCTTGCATAGCCGGTGCCATATATATGGCCAGATAGACACCACTGCTCACAAGTATGATGACGTTGCTAAAAAATCCCAATACCACAAGGCGCAGACGGGGGTCCATGGTTCGAAATGGGGCGCGAGCGCCGTGAACCAATATGAGCCAGGTATGATGAAATAAACAAATGTCGACGACGAGTTCAGCTACAACATATGTGACCGTATAGTTAATATTGTTGAAAGTCGACTGACTTGAAAATGTCATGCTTACTAATCAAGGCAGAAATCAACAAAGAATGCGGGGGTAACAGACACAGAGTGAGGTGTCCGTGCATGATGGCGCTATAGAGCATATGGTGGAGGCGAGTACACTATAGAACACGCCAATCACAAGGATAACAAATGCAATAAACCAGGCCTGTTGAACTAGTGGCTTTGAGTCCTTTCGCGAGGCGGGTTGGGGCCATGAGCATGCTTGCTCGTGAGGCCCTGTAGATGTAGTTATGTTAAGCTCAAGGTTATGCCAAACTGATGTATTCACGGCTCACCAGATAGCGAAAATTGCAAATGCCAATTCAATACGGTATTGATGGTCTGTAGCTAAAGTTGGAACTGTCAATTGAAAAGCGATTGTAAAATAAGCTGTGTATGCGACTCACCAAAAATAACTATTCTGATTAAAAGGACAGCTTCAGACGCTGCCGCAATACCTGCGAAAGCATCGTCGAACCATATGAAATAATAGGCTCGACGATATACAAGACGAAATGATGTGGCAACCAGGGTGGTGCAATGAGCACAAATGATAATGACGAGAGCCGCTGGTGACCTGCATGAGTAAAAATAGCAAAATAAGAGCTATCAGTCGAGTCGACGTACTTTGACTGATGTTCATTTCGCGATGGTAGGTGTTGAGGTGAGTGTGTGAGAAAGAACGCTTGAAAATCGGACATTTTCTGTGACAAGCGGACTGCGATATCGATAGTGCCAGCGCAGATCCGGGACTTCCTGCCATGAACAGTGATAGTGAGTTTCCGTTCCGAACGAACTAACGTACACAATTTTAAAAAAAACATACTCAAGGCCAGAACTACTCGAGGCGAGAGTATACTCAATGTTTCAATGAACACTCAAGCGTTAACCTGGGCAATGACCTGTAGAATTTGGCAAATGAATAGAAGGTCCTGGACAGACACAATGCGTGAGTTGAAAAGAATTTCTATGAGACAAAGGTTGTACTTTGAACAGTAAAGGGCAGAAGCAATAAATAGACAACGTCAACGTACAAATGATAAAACGCCAGTATCATAACTCCTTCAGCTATCACATTTCCCTGCAAGAGACATGGACAACGTCAACGCACAGCAGGTGAAAGGGCAGGATAACAGATCCCTCAAGCATAGGATATAACTTATTTCCTCCTGCTCGAGATTCTAAGGATAGGCCCTAGCGGTAAGATTGCTTAGACTCTCAACAGTTGAAGCAGTTTCCTCACCAAAATGAAGACGCCTGCAGCGTTGGCACATGCATTTCTCGCCAGCAAAGTAAATCCACGCACTTAAAACGTCTTACCGCAGTATATAGCCGGGCATTTTAAGCTCACATGAAAACTGCTGTACGTCGGCGAGAAGAAAAGTAAAAATCAATGGACATTGGGCTTAATGTTACTAGGACGTACTCGAAAGGATACCCTGCAAGCAATAACAGTGGTTCCGCCTGCCAACGTATCGCCCCTTATATCGGCCTATTAACTGCACTTGTGGATAGGGCGCACCTGGGAGAATATTGGTTTCAGGTGAGTGCATAAGTTTTATATATAACGAACAATATCGCTGGAATGGCCGATCGCGAGTTCGTAAGGCAAATTGCTCGTCCTCCGATGATACATGCGCACTGGTTTCACTTGCCGGGGCACGACCCCAATATACATCCAACGCGTATAGCCGTACTTGAATGGATTTCTGGCTTGAATGGGCTTCGTAGGCAGAATGCCAATAGCGTACTTGGTTGGATCTGCAACTTCAGTCGCCTCGCGTGAGTTCGTAATTCACGTAAAGGTGTGAATACTCAGCTTGTTGACCATTTCTTACAGAATCCCATATAGCTGGCTTGGGCGCCCTTTCGGTGAGACAAATTGGCGTTCCCCCGTTCCTCTGATGATGTGGTTCTGCCTGCCATGGCACTACCTTTATATCGACCGAAGCATGTAATCATGTAATTCGTTCGATGTACTGCTTTATTCGACTGTGCAGGCACGATAGCAATGGCGTACTTTATTGGATCTGTGACTTCAGTCGCCCTTGTAAGTTTCGTGATTCGTGTAGAACAAACGTTTCACTCACCTTGTTGAAACTTTCCTTCAGAACCTTCTACAGTCCAAAACCCTCTATAACTGGCATTACAGCTGGCATTAAGGAAGGTTGGTATTCTTCCTCCGATGCAGCTCCTCCTGCCGTGACACGATCCCAATATCGGCCTAGAGCGTATGTGCGCTTTGGTTGGGTTGGTGGCTGCAATCAACTGCGTAAGTCTCATGTATAACCAACGGAATGCACTCAGCTTGTTTCCCAATTCCCGCAGAAATCTCTTGAATATATAGCTGGCACGGTCATGTTCGACATTGAATAACGCATGAGAGTGACTTGGATCCGCTGCGGAAAGCCGTCGTGGACTTGGATCCGCTGCTGAAAGCCGTCGTCGGTGTAAAGGACCCATCCATTTCCTACGCATTGAGGTGTATTAGTTGACATAATAAACACTATACCTCGCACCTCGATATTTAAACGTCTTGAAGGGATTCGATATAGTCGTCTTGAGGAGTCTTAGGCGTTGCGGAGGTGTGTCCAGTTGTACTTCGTCCTCAGAACGGTTGAACAATAAACAGAGGGAATAAAGGCTGGATCTAATAAGTAAATGGAAGGCCGGAAGGAAGGAAAGGCCTAAGGCAAGGCAGGCAAGGTTGAGGTAAAGAGAGACGGGGGTAGGGAACAGATCACATGCCGGGTTGGGCCGTGTAAAATTTGAGAATACAACTTTTAGCTGATTATATACGTCTCGAATACTCGAATACTTTACAGGACACTTCATGCACACCACATATATTTCAGGACGTACCACGCGCATAAACAGGAATAAAGGCGTAGTCTAAGGAAGAGAGACATAGTCGACTGTCTAGAGAAACAATCTTCGTGTTTGGTTGGGCCACTGGTTGTGAATGGTCGAATTGTGGTGATGTACTATTCTTTTCTCATCGTTCTGCCTTACCTTAGCGTTCCTTCTCTCCCAGTTTTCTCGTACGCCGCTGAATCATCTCCCTGAAGTTTGATATCACGAAGAAACCATTTCTACCCTTGATTTTTGGCACACGTCGACACTCGGTTGAGACATCCAAATTTGGTATGTCCAAACTGCCTACATACGCGTACATATTCCTGTTACTGTGAGATTCTCTTACTTACGTGGAAAATCATCTCCCTGTCAATAGGATTTCTTCATACACTCGAATCTCAGCGCAGAACCTACCAGTCGACCACCTGGACCATGGGATGGCCGCGTGGGCTTGATGCTACTTTATACCAGGGATATATTTAGGACGGACGCCGCTACAGGTATGTAGAAGTACATTGCAATGCTGTGATGGTGTATCTGAATACAGGTTCATTAGATACGTCTGGTGTACCGAAGCTATGTTAAGCGTTTGAAAACACAATGTCCTCGCCCTTGAACACCGTGATCAAATTTGCTGGCCATATCGGTGTGTGAGATGACTTCAGGTCTAGAGGCCAGGGCGATCCAGGTGCGTTCTTAGAATCCTTAATTGAAAATCATAGTACAATGTCTAATGGATAATTCAGTCAAAAGCTTTGTGCCTTACGCTTCAAATTGCGGCAGCTCATCCACGATCATATAGAACTTTTCACAGTCCTATATCCTCTGCCGTGCGATAACCAGCGCTGTCGATGGAACTAGAACTCATAATGTACGCGAATTCCAGGTCTGGCAATTCTTCGAATTCACATGTTATAAATTTACCAGTCCATAGCCCATCAACATGGATTTCGATTAATCCACCAGCGCTTAGTGGCACACACACATAAGGGCTCGGCCCGATGTGTGCAACTGTGTACATTGCTCGGTCTACGTATATGCATAAAGTTGAACACGCCTGGATGCCCACCCGAGGACCCATGATCCACGTCCGCTCAAATCGCGTGCTACGATTAATCCACCAGCGCTTAGTGGCACACACATATTAGGGCTCGGCCCGATATGTGGAACTGTGCACATGGCTGGATGATGATCTTCGTATACGCACATGTTCGAATTCGAACACACCTGGATGCCCAGTCTTGATCAAGATCCTGATTGCGATTGATTAAGCCTTTACTCTGGGTACTGTGCCTTATAACATATGATCATATGATTCATACCGATGATGAGCATTGATCAAAAGCCTTGAACAAAAGCCTGTACTACTTATCTAGATCTTCTCAGATCTGGATGCACAATACAATAATACATATCATGTATTGTATAGACACCGCATATTGAATGCATATATATACAACTGTTCCTCGTTTGCAGTGATAGCATAAATTCCAATATGGCGGACACGATACATGTCCAAGACTTGAATTTCTCCAGTCCCTCCGACATCAGTAACCCAGGCCCTAAGAAGCTGGCGCACTTTAATAGAGCTCCTTTCGAGCAGATTGATACCCTTGCCGGCATCGACGTATGTTCTTGGAATATCCATATTGGTGTGCATAAAGAATAACGATTAATTGACAGATTCTTGGACATAACTTTAAAGACCTACTTTTGGGTGACGAAGACTCCCTGGGACCTGAAAGGTCTGTCTGTATTTATCTTTTTATCTTTTTCATGACTAAATGTTGCTCATAGCTCCATCTTTTCCAACGAGGGAGTGATACATCCTGAAGTATCCAGCGCAACAATCGCGAGACCTAGAGAATGAAGCTCTGGCAGCTCGAGCAGTCCAGGAGCGCAGTGTACAGCGGACGTCGTCAGCCATTCAATCAGCCGAGGTTATCGATCGTGTCGATCGTGGTCTCGTTCCTTTCAGGACGGTAAATCAAGAGATAAAAGACGAGCAGGAGGAACGTGAACGCCAGCGTATTCAGCGATCGAGGGAAGGGCAAGGAAGGGCAAGACAGTAATCCATTTGTAATGAGACCGTATCGTGATGATACGGAAGGCAAGAAGGAAAGCCTTAGTGCTCTTGTCCGTTATTATTGCAGCCGTGCAAATCCCCACACTATCGACAAGGTGGTGAACGCGGTTTTGGGTGAATCAACTGACTATGAAAATGTCATTGCAGCCATTGCGCAAGTTGAACCATGTTCATGCGACTATGTACACCTCTATGAGTGCATACACTACATTCTTCGCGGGCAGCCGAGGAGAAATTCATTACCGTATGAGTTTATTGATTTTTTGCACGAACAACTGAGCTGACATCTTACGTTTCAGGCCACGTATACCATCTCCTTCCCTCAGCGCTGGATCGTACGAGCGCCGGGTTACCCCACCGTAAGTAATTATTGTATCTGTGTATGTATTGTGTGGCTTACGCCTCTGTTTGTGACATCTAGCCCGAGTTCATATCTCGATGAGCGCGCTGCAGTGTCTATTAATCCTACGCCTTTTTCGGCCGCCTTCTTCGACTCAATATCTTTTGCCGACGACCCTGCACCTGTCTCCTCTGAAGCTTCGCAATCATCCCACAACGCACCCCCGCTTTCTTCTGAGGAGCAATCTACAACGACCGAAACTCTGCAACCCTCAGTTGCTGAACCCACTCGTGAGCAGCCGTCTGAAGGCGTGCCACAAACATCAATGGACACCCCTCGAACACCTCAGCAGTCTGACTTTACGTCTCCCCAATTACCTCAAACCCCTCTGCGGTCTGCCATCCTTTCTCAACGGTCTCAAACACCCTCGACAAGATCAGGAACCCCAGGAATATCTGTTAAGTCGGTAAGGGGTGTGCCTTCTCACTAGCACTTCATGTTCTGACCATCGCAACAGGAACGTTTTCTCGTCCCCCACACTCAGTGCAAGCAAATCTGTATCACGTATGAGGATGCGCCCGATACACCGGCCTGAATGGTGAAGAAAAACACTCGTCTTATTTTGTGTTATGGTCCACAGAACCGATTTCACGTCCTCCTCGACTGAGTACTGATGTTGAATTGGGCGACGTATTATTCAATAAGGTGCCCAGCAGAGACACGTCTTTACACGATGCACAGGTGTGGGTTTACACGAAGGTGAACAAAGGAGCGCCTGCCTGGTACGATATCAAACATTCGTATAGTACATTCTCCGAGATGATTGAACATCCAACCGATCCTTCGCGGTACCTGTCTTGCACTCCATCGGACGGAAAGCCGAGCTGGGTTACACTTCAGACTTGGAACGGCAATGCAAAAAAAAAAGAGAATGCCGAGCAAAGTCGAGGCGATATCGGATGAAGAAGGCGAACATGCCGAAGATCAAAATTTAAATGCGGTAACATTAGAAAGTGAATCGGTGTCGACGGCTATGGGAAGGCTTATTGGATAGTTATATATATATCAATTCTTGCAATCTGTTTTTCCGAGATCATTCAAATTTCCTCCTTCTCTATGATAGAACGTCGCATGCTGCTCGAAGGGGTCGTTCGCGACCTTTGGTCGTTATATGCAAGTGCAAATCCCACTGCATGACATTTAATCCATCTACGGGGGGTGTATGAAGGGGAAGGTCATCCTCAGTCACGATCGACTCGTGATAATCATGTAAGGGATGATAGGGCTATGATGATGGCAAATGCAGCCGCTACTACCAGTGCAACCCGACTACAAGCACCACAAAGTAGTAGCAACAATTGGATCCAACACTCTTACGATGACATTGATTCTCTCATGTCCCTTCCGTTATCACACTCACAGCGACCTTTCAAGTTCATCAATTTGCCAGCAGGCCATGGACCCTTTGTATGGCCCAACGACAGCGACCATCTTCATGCAAACCGCGGCTTGTATGCACTTAGCAGCGACCGAGCCAACCGACAATTCTTATTTGTTGCGAACCGGCTATGGGAGTACTTTGGCCTTGCATTACATGTACAGGCCACTAGTACCGATCATGATCACGATTTGCAATCGGGCGAATTGTTGGATTTCATTCGACAAAAAATGAATCATTTGACACGTTTGAAGGAGGTTGAGTGGTCCCGACAGCGAGGAGACAGTGGAGTTGATGTACCTTTTGTTAACACAGGTTAGCTCTAAGACAATCAATGACCAGGTTGAAATGCGAATCTGAACTTATATCTGCTAGAAAACCACTTCCAACCTTTTCCCCCTTTGGAGTCATACACAAAAGGTTACAATGCTTACTTCTCTTGTGATGGAGAATATATTTTTTGTTCCTCGCCGTCCATTGCGGGTCTTTTTAGGCAGTGTCAGAAGCCTACTACGGGCGAATGGAGCTTCAGAGGGAGATATTTTTTCACTCCGAAGGACCCGCGTTCAGGACCTTATCGCGCGTCTCGATCCAGTTACACGCCAGTTCGTAGTGTGTCCTTCATGTCATCATCTATATCCATATCTTCCAGGGGACAGTCCGCACAATATGGATAATCCATTCATATCGATTTGCAAAAAGCGTCGTACTTTGGAATCTGCCGAGTGCAATACACTTCTCTGGAAAGAGCAAGAGCTTGGAAATGGCGAAACTCGTGTTATACCTATTCGAAAATATGTACATCAGGATTTGAAACCGTGGATTGGACGTTTACTGGCTCGGAAAGGGATGGAAAGGCTGTTAAGAACGCAGCATATTGAACCACAGTCGTCCAGGGCTCCTATCCATGATATATGGTCGTCGAAAGTATTCAAAGACTTAAAGGACGCGGATGGGGCCGCCTTCTTTCCCTGGTCCGACGGAGGAGCTTAGGCTCGTGTTCAGTCTGTCCGTTGACGGTTTCAATCCTTTTCATATGAAGACTGCTAAGCAAACTGTCTCCTCAACGGGTATATGGATGGTTCTCCTCAACCTACCACAACATTTGCGATATCTGCACGAAAACATGTACGTTGCAGGAGTTATACCCGGCCCGACAAACCTTCGAAAGAGGATATCTACCCATATATCGAACTGGTCATGAAGGACCTCTTGGAATTCTGGTTTACAGGTGTTCGCTTTTCACGCACAGAAGAAAAACTTCTAGGTATGCTTGTCAAAGCAATTCTAGTGCCCCTGATATGCGATATGCCTGCTGCACGTCAAATTACAGGGTTAAGCGCTGTGACATCTCATCATTTCTGTACATTTTGCGATTTGGACATCGATGACATTGAAGTCTGTGACCGAGCAGAATGGCCAGCCCGAAATCTCCAGCACATCAAACACATTGCCCTTCTTTGGAGAGACGCATCAAATGAAAATGAGCGCAAAACCATCTTTGAATCATTTGGGATCAAGTGGTCTCCACTTCATGTTCTTCCGTACTGGGATCTTGTTCGATATACCGTCGTCGATCCCATGCATGCCCTTGACCTAAATCTTTTCCAAAATCATTGCCGCTCAATTTTTCAAATTGATACAACATATCCGGGAGGAGATGGCACGTCCGATCCTCCGGCCCATGGTGGTGAGAAACGACTTTCTACCAAGGAGCACCTACGTTCACTCGCGATATGTATCGATCTTATTCGCGCAAATGGACCTGACCTACTTATGGTTCTCATTCAGCACCCACGCCTTGTCCTCTACACCATTTGTGTCGACAACAACATTGTAGGGGAAGGCCACAGTATTATAGTAGGAACAAAATGGATCCTTGCAAAGAATATTTTATCCTGGGTTAGTGCTTCCACTCTGCGACTCGCGATTAGTTCGGCTGACAAGTTACAAAAATTTTCAGAGGACTAGGCCAAGTTATCGTAATATTCTACATATTGTACCCTCGGTTGCTGAACATGTAGAGGAAGAAGACCAGATGGAATCTCAACTTCCTTCCTTGCCATCACAAGGTGGGGTCGATCGCAAATTAATCGGTCGAGTACTGCGGCACCTATTAAGCACAGACGACCAGGAAAACGCTCGAAAAAAGCATTTACACAGGGATCAACTGCTGCGTTCATCCATATCTGTAGCCTGGCACGTATTGAACACAGTGAAATTGACTTGGGCAGGAGGACAGCTAAACGGCAATTATTTGAGAAAATTATAAGCAAGGTACGTCCGTCCTCCTCTTCTATTATTGATCTATTGCTATATATAATAAATCGTATTTTAGATTGATGACAGTGAAGAAACTTTTCAGGAACTGCAGTCGCTCGTCCCAGATACCACTCGTCGTATTGGTGGAAGCACTCGCAATGTATTAGGAAAAGATGTCATGGAAGTTGTATGGGAAGACATGCGTCGTACCGTGCTTCCGACGTGGATAAGCCCTGCACCTCCAAATTGGGGCACATCGCAACGCTGAAAATTGAGTGCCGACAATTGGAGAGTTATTTGCACAATCCATCTCCCCGTCACTCTCATCCGACTCTGGAGTGACAGCTCCGAGCGTAAGAAGCTCATTCTTGCTCATTTCATGGACCTTGTCAGCGCGGTTCAGATCGCCAACATGCGCATAACATCGGAGCATCAGATCCAGTCTTACAACAACTACATGACTCGCTATATATCAGGCATTAAAACACTCTTCCCAGATCAAAACCTCAAGCCTGCACATCACGCCGCACTTCATATCGGAGACATGTTAGGACTCTTTGGTCCTAATCATTCCCACAGCGGTCCACATTACGAACGGTATATCAATTTTTTCATAGAACAAATACAAACTCCCAAATAGGTATTTCCGATTCTTCAACCTCCAATCAGCATCTATCTGACACGTTATCAAGGCAAACTCGAATCTACGCTCCTCACTACGTCTGCCCGGAGTGCAAACGTCACGTGCGCTGCTGGCTGACGATGATGGATCAAGAACTGCTGTCTACGAACTTATCTCAGTGATGGACAAGGTTGATCTCGAGGATGCTCGAGGTTTTCGACTTGCTTCTATTCTGGATCCTAACTCACCGGCATTTACTTCGCGATCCAAGCCTACTGCTGCACTTCTTGAAGTCAATCACCATAGACAGCTCTGCGACATTCTTGGGGCGGAGTTCGGATGTTGATACTATGCCGAAAACAGCCATGTTTCTCAACGAGGTTTCTCGTAATGGTGTCTGTTATGGAACGTCCAAGGCCTCGACGTTCAAAAATAGTTCTATCATTTTCCAGGATCGTAATTCTTCCGATAACTCTATCAAAGCTGGAATTGCCTCCGACATATTTCAGTATCGGTACCTCACGGAAGATGGTCAAAACACCGGAAATATCTTCTTTATAATGCAGATCCTCGAACCTGTAGAAGCTCGCCTCGATCCATACAGAACATTTAGTTTTGGCGGGTTCCTTTGCAGAACAACCGACAGAGAAATGATTATTTCATTGGCCCAGATCAAGTCACACTTCGCATTGACAAGATTCGATGGTCTTGTTCATGTTTTACCAGTGGACAGGGTCTGTATTTGTTCTTTTATTTTAAACATTTGTGTGCTAATGCGCCTACCAAATATTTTACAGCTGATGCTTGAATTTGAGATCGGCATTGACGACTTGGAGGCAGATCCGATGCAGACGGGTGAGGAAGGGCAGGTCGATATGGCATAAATTTGTCGGAAAAATCTCAATTAACATATTAGTACAACTGTGGTAGAAGAAGTGTCCTCTACGCCTTGCTGGACTGGCGTAACTGCGGATTCATACTGTGTTTGCTTCGCGGGGGATTCATGTAATATTTCATACAATTTAATAAGCTGTGGAGGTGAAGACTCCTTGGACCGCCCGTGGAGGATTGACAACAATTGTAGACATTCCAGTATTAGGCTCTGAAGGTGCAGCTGGTGGAGGTGTTACTTGTAGTGGCGCAAGTGGTTCCGGATCCATCATGCGACGAATTCGCACAGGCGTTGAGATGGATTTTTGGCCTTTGCGGAAAGAGAGGTGGCATTTGGTACTGGTATTGGCGTGCTTGTAGATGCTTCGCTAGGGGCAGTACCCGACGCAATATTACCACTTGAGGTTTCGCTGGTGACGCTTTCTCCGGCTCTCTCTTTCTCTTATGCATTGGCTGTAGATGCCGAAGCAGTGGGTTTGACTCTTGAACTCTTGCCTACAGTGCTTTTAGTAGAATCTAGGGTGCGAACACTTCTCCTGGAATTTTCTACAACTGACGGTTTGGGGGAAGCTGTAGAAAGAGAAATTGAATAGTAAAATGATAACGAATAATCTTACCTTAGCTAAATCCACCATCCGTAGAGCGGTCGTCGAACTAATGCAACAACTGATGTTCGAGAGAGCCAACTTTTGTCTGCGGGATTCGCACCCCCGACGGTCAGCGGAAATCGGAACAAAACCTGCAGCATTAACAAGGGTGCGCGATTGAAATTACGTTTTGTAGACGCGTTGCATGTACGAATACTAATATTTAGTTAAAGGATGTAGTTTTTCACCAAAGGACGGAAAAGAATACTGGAACGTATTCCTTTTGATTGTAAATATCGTAGCATACACAAGTCGGAAAACATATCATTTAAGATAACATTTTAGCTTACTTACAGTGGTAACATGTTTACAGGCTAATTAATTCATGATTTGTCAAAATAATTTTTAAATCATTTATCGGATCTCAGAACATAGTTCAAATTTACTCGAGGAAATAAGTTGAAATAAATTCTTGGTGTAAATATTGGAATTGATTATGGATTAGATTTAAAGTATTCTTCAACATAAATTCTTAGAGTAGATTGCAATATTTAGTTAAACTTAGACTCATGATTAATATTTACATAAACTCTGAGATTTTATAAGCCAATGTCCGCAGTGTATGCAGTTTGGACGCTGTGAAGATGAGGTCAAGCTATATCTTGATGCACGATATGTTTCTGCATGTGAAGGACTTTGGCGCATTTTTCACTTCCACATGCATCAAGAACATCCACCTATTGTTCGCCTTCAGATTCATTTGCCTGATCAACAAATGGTTACATGGAACGAAGACCAGGCACTAAATGTTCAGGAGGTTTTGGATCGCAATGCAGGCAAAAACACCAAGCTCACTGCTTATTTCAAACCCAATATACAATATGAAGAAGCCAGAAATACTCTTTATCAGGATTTTCCTGCCAAATTTGTCTGGAAGGGAAAACAGCGCAAATGGGCTCCAAGACAGCAACAATTTGCAATTGGGCGCATGTACTATGCTCATCCAAGTTCAGGAGAGCGCTTTTATCTCAGAACTCTGCTGATCTGTGTCAAGGGTGCTACATCTTTGTTGATCTCCGAACAGTTGATGGCACTGTATATGAAACATTTCATGAGGCCTGCATACATTGAGGACTTTTAGAGGATGATAATGAGTGGAAGCAGTGTCTGGAAGAGGCTGGATATATGGCAAGTGGACAACAACTTCGCAATCTTTTTGTGACTATTCTTTGAGACTGCACACCATCAAATCCTGCGGCACTCTGGGATCAATTTAAAGACAAGATTTGTGATGATCTGCGACATGCTCTTATCTCCAAACATATCCAACAAGACCCCACTGAAGCACAAGTGTTTGATTATGGCCTTTTTCTCATTGACCAACTTCTTTGCACTACCTACAAAAAACTTGAAGAGTTTGCAGAAATGCTATTGCCTCAAGAAGATTGGGCTGCTGCTATAGGAAATAGATTGATTGCAGAGCAGAGAAACTATGACAGAGACAATCAATCTGTTCTGGCTCAACAGCGAATTCCTACTCTCAATCATGGGCAACATTCAGCATTTGATACTATTGTGGCAGCAGTTGAAAGCAAGAGTGGTCAATGT
The DNA here is from genome assembly GCA_023853785.1 of Psilocybe azurescens. NCBI lineage: Eukaryota > Fungi > Basidiomycota > Agaricomycetes > Agaricales > Agrocybaceae > Psilocybe > Psilocybe azurescens. The sequence goes on along the minus strand of JAJIRX010000831.1, from coordinate 62,025 downwards.
TTCTTTCTTCATGGTCCAGGAGGTACAGGAAAAACTTATGTGTACAACACACTGTGCTACTTTCTGCGTGGTGAAGGAAAAATAGTGCTTTGTGTGGCTTCATCTGGCATTGCATCTCTACTTCTTATTGGTGGTCGGACATCACATTCCACTTTCAAAATTCCTATCAACATTCATGAGGACTCTACATGCAGTATTGGTTGCACTTCTGATTTGGCAGAGCTTATTCAGCGTACTGATTTGGTGATATGGGATGAAGCTCCTATGCAGAACTGTTATATTCATGAGGCTGTGGACCGCACATTCAAGGATATCCGTAACTGTGACAAACCATTTGGAGGACTTACTGTTGTGTTTGGTGGAGACTTTAAGCAAATTCTTCCTGTTGTTGTGAAAGGATCAAGAGCACAAATTGTTGGAGCATGCATGCAGAGGTCACAACTTTGGGGACACATCAAAGTACTTAAGTTGACTGAGAATATGCGTCTGAACACTGCACATGATGAAGAATGGAAATTTGCACAATGGCAGTTGGATATTGGTCTGGGAAAACATACAGATGAATCTGACAACACAACACTTCCTGATCATTTCAAATGTGCCAATAATACGGTTGGATCTCTAATTGATACAATATATCCTGGAATCCAGCGGACCACTGGGCATGATGACAAATATTATGCTGAATGGACAATTCTGTGCAGCAGGAATGATGATGTGGATGATCTGAACAAAAGTATTCTCAACAAATTTCCTGGAGAAGAAAAGGTGTTTCACAGTGCTGATAGCATTTTGAATAATCGGGGACATGGTGATGAAGGAATTCTGATGTATCCAGTGGAGTATCTGAACACAATCAACTGTTCAGGTCTTCCTTTGGCCAAGCTTATACTTAAATTTGGCTGTCCTATTATGATTTTACGGAATTTGAATGCAAGTGAGGGAGTGTGCAATGGATCGAGAGGGATTATGACAAGAATGGGGAACCGTGTTATGGAAGTTCGACTATTGACAGGAGATAGAACATGGGAGACAGTTTTTATTCCACCAGTTGGGCTGACACCAACGGACACACAAGTTCCATTTGAATTTTGCCGAAGACAATTTCCTGTGCGACTGGCATTTGCTATGACAATCAATAAAGCACAAGGACAATCTGTTTTACATGTTGGACTAAACCTTATTTCTTCACCTTTTGCATGGACAACTATATGTTGCTATTTCACGAGTAACATCTGTGCATAACATCAAGGCTATTTGGGATGACAGTTCAGGATTAAGTATAACAAAAACATAGTGTACCCTGAAGTTCTTTCTATTGACCATAGTGACTGATTTTTATTTAATATATAAAGTGTTTGTATTATATGAAATTAATTATTTTTTATGAGGAGTGCAGGGGGAGATGAGCAAAGCTCATCTCCCCAAGACATTATATAATCAATTGGTATTATTAATATTTTTAATGAGGTAAAAGGGGGATGAAAGAAGCTCATTCCCCCTAAGCATTATAATTGTGACTGCTATTATTTATTTTTCAATGAGGAGGTGCAGGCGCCGACAAGCGGGTCTGTTGACCATGGCACAGGGGGTGAGCGGGCGAATCCCGGCACATGTGTGAGTCATAAAGCTTGTATTATAGATGATATTGTATGCTTAGTCAGTATTATATAATATTTCTTACATAAGCTCTTAAGTAATCCATTCAGGTCACATAGTATTTGTAATAAATGCAAAATTATAAAATACACTCAACAGGAATTGAACCAACAGCTTTACATATATTAATTCTATACACATTACCAACTACACTATTATTGCTTGTGGTATTCTCAACATTTTATGAATTGTGTACTATTCTTTACAACACCCAATAATATATTCTGGCACTTCCTCTGAAGCTATACCCACATATTATACATCGAAATGATTAGAAAATTGAGGGCAATACACCTGTTATTATACCATCATCTGAATATCATGTTAGCATGTTAAATATACAAAATACTGTAAATTTGAATATATATGGATATTGTAAACTACTTTTGCAATAAAATAGCACTCTGTTAGCTATATTTTAATAGTGTTGCAATAATAGAAATTAATAGAATACAAAGATTAATTTTATTGAAGAAATTCAGATTATATAAGCACAGATTTATATGAAAAATAGGTATTTCTTTACCAGAAAATTTTTAATTTTATCTAAATATTACATAAACATATTCTCCTCAATTTTACAATTCTAACAATACCAAATTTGTCACAAACTATTGAGATCTATGTATACTTTTTATGTTATTACTTGCTGAGCTGTAAATAGTATGCTGACATAATATGGTTCCGCTTGGTACCACTCGGATTCCACTCAGAATTGGGTTTAATTGGGTTTTAAATTTAATGAATTCCACTTGGATTCCGATTGGATTTTGGTTGGACTTGTTAACAGTGGAACCAGTCGGTACCAGTGGTTCCGATCGGAATCTGGTCAGAATTCAGTCACAAAAATTTGGACATTTTCCTGCTAATTTGGCAGGGACACTGCCAAATAAAATTCCGGTCGGAATCTGTGGGGAGTGTAAAGACCTCACAATGGTGAGATTGCAACATCTAACAAATTCAAAGCATGGATACGTTCCTGAGGCACCAAATTACTACTCACTGCACCATACATATCATCTAATATTGGACATGTTGAGCGGCTACATTGTACTTTAATAAGCAAGGCTTGGGCTATGCATGTATATGCCCAACTTCCTCCACACTTATGGGACAAATTTTACCTAACTGCCACCCATCTACAAAATAAGACTATCACTCAATCTGCCAACGGTGTTACCCCCATGAGTTGTGGTATGAACATCCACTGGATTACTCATATGAGAGAATTTGGATGCCATGCATTTGTGCTTATTCAACTGGTACTGTCCAACCCAAAGATCTATCATTGCTCTTGTGAGTGTATATTAATTGGGTATGAACTAAATGCAAAAGCATACAGGTGTTACCATCCAACAACACGAAGAATAATCTCATCATATCATGTCCGTTTTCTTGAATCCCATAATGGTCATCCTTGAGATCTCACAACCCGCACTGTTCCTCGCACATACACACCCATGTCCATATCAGAAATTCAACAATCTGCCACAACCACCCCAGTCCATATTGACAGAGGGGACAAGGAGGAGCAATTCATAAACTTGCTGTGCACTAACAATGACATTCTAACCCTGCCAGTTACCAACCCTGACAATCCCAATATCCCGCATTACTGGATAATCCTGAACCTAACCCTGTATTGGATCAACAACGAACATCATTGAGGATCACCAATGCCACCGCCAAGACCAACACCCAATCAAAACTCAAAAAGTGATGGAAGCAGTCTGAGAATCAGGAGAGAGGAGGAGGGTCCAACTAGATGCGATGAAGGATCGACAGGAAGAGGCGAAGAGGAAGTGAGTAGAAGTAGAAGATGTCATTGAGGAGGAGCAAAGAAATGATGTGAGAGTGGTAGAAAGTGAAGTGGCAGATGAAATCACGTGAGATCCTGAGCAAGATGTCAATAGATGATGAAGAAAAATATACACCCACACACCTTGTCGATCAAGTGCTTGCTGCCATTGCCAACATTAGCTCTATTAATCCACACACCTTTGCAACTGAGGACAAACCCCAGTCACACACTGAGGCAAAATTATCCTCTAATGCCGGTAAATAGGAAGCTGGTTTCTGAAATGAAATTTGATTGCTAAAAGAAATGAAAGTCTTCCACCTAATCCCCCCGATTCGAAGTACCTATTAACACAAAAATTTGCAAGGGATGCCCTATATTCACTCAAAAGCAGAACAAACTTGGTGAAACCATCTGATTCAAGGTGCACTTAGTATTCAAAGGCTTTGAACAGGTTTATGGGAAAGATTATACAAGTACAACCTCACCTACTGCATGCATGGAATTATGGCAAATCCTATTGCATATTGCTGCAACTTTGGGATGGGACACACAGCAAATTGATATTAAAACAGCATTCTTGTATGGCCTCCTCCCAGAGGATGAGGTTCAATACATGGAACAGCCAGAAGGATGTATTGAACCAGGGTCAGAAGATTGCATATGGATAATTGAACAAGGATTATATGAGATGAAGCAGGTGGGGAGGATCTGGAATAAAACAATGGATGAGGCAATCCAATCATGGGGATTCACACTGTTCAAGAGCAAGTCTTGTATCTACTATTGGGTGAACAACGTTGGAACCGTCATTGCTGGCATTCACATCAATGATTTTATATCAATTTCAGATCCACCGATGGCTAATGAACATTTCAAAAACCAGATGCAATCGATCTGGACCATCTTGGACTTAGGAGAACCAAAATTCTGTATAGGTATTGCTGTCACCAGAAACTGTGCAAACCACACTGTATCACTATCTCAAACAGCACTCATCGACAAAGTCATCAATCAATTTGGTCAGAATGAATCATATCCCCTCTCCATACTGTTTGATCCTGGGCTAAAACTTTGTTGCCCTGACCAAAAGTCCATTACAACTGAAGAGAAACTTCAACTTGCAAAACTACCTTACTGCTCCCTAGTCGGTTGTTTACTATACCTCACCATAGGTACCTGCCCCAATATAGCTTATTCAGTTCAAAAACTCTCCCAATACCTTGACTCTTTCTCATCGCTCATTGGAATGCAGCAATACACATGGTTCATTATCTAAAAGGGACACGAGAACTCAAACTAGTACTTGGAGGAAAATATGATATTGATCTCCCAGGCTTCACCAACTCAGACTGGGCTAACTGTCTTGACACAAGGAGGAGAGTCAGAGGCTTTGCTTTTACATTGGGTCTGGTCTTATATGCTGGAGTGCCCAGAAACAAAAAACTCTGGCAACATCCTCATGCAAAGCTGAATATACAGCTGCATTTGAAGCATCGAAGGAGACTGTATGGCTTCAAACACTACTCACAGAAATCTCCATGAAACCAGTAAAGTAGACAACAATTCTATGTGACAATATGGGGCAATCTGCCTGTCAAAGACCTGTCTCTCCACTCGAAAGCAAAACATATCAATATTCATTACCATTATCTCTGCAAAAAGATCAATGAAGGTCTCATCTCGCTATCTTATGTTCACACCAGCAATAATATCATGGATATGTTCACCAAGAGACTCAACTGCATCAAATTCACCCACTTCCGTGTATGCTCATTGGGCTTCATTAAATTTTATCCTTTTCTCCTTTTTTTTCTCTAAATTTCTACTTTAATCTTTGATTATCTTCTTTTCCCCTGCTATCACCTTCCCTTACATCTTTGATTCACTTGTTACTCATACCCATTTTCACCATAATTCCATGTGAGGAGGAGTGTTATGTCAGTGAGGAGGAGTGTTGAGAATGCACTGACGTAACAAAGGCACTTTAGGTGCTAACCCATTTTGGGTCACCTTTGCATCTCTCTTTATTATTATTCCCCCCTTATTTTATGTAGACCAAATAACCCTTTATTATAGGGGAAAGTATATATACTTTCCCCAGTATAGATATACCTCAGTCACTTTATTCTTTCTGACTGAGGTATACTTTTCTATTCATATGTAATGTACAATATCAACATTCTGATAGATTTGTAGATACTATTGTGTCTACTTAGGTACATATGAATACAAGTTGCTTTATTCTTTTCTGACTGAGGTCTAGATTTATCAACAGGTTGGATTTATAGAAATGACCTCCATTGAAGCCATAGTCAACAGTAACATCTATTGGAAGTGCCTGTGCACGTTCAAAGTGTCGTACAATAAGAGCAGCATCTTTGCTTTGAATGCTCCCTCTTGGCTCATTGTAGTAAAGCTTGATGTTGATATTGTTCAAATGATGCTCAAAATATCCGGTGACAATGTTCTAATTGTAGCAAAGAAGCATATAATTTGTAAGTTCCCTCTTTCCTCCACATTATAGCTAAAGACCCTTGCCCATAAGGCATCCAATAGCTTTCTAACTGCAGACAGAGCAGACATGTACCTGTTTTGGGTCTCTGTTAGCATCTCCTTCTCTTTACAAATTTCTTCTCTTCTTGCCTGGCTCCTATATTTTAGTGTGTGATACAGTTTGGAAAGATCACTGTCAATATTTTTGATTGTGGAAAGTATGTTTAGGATAATAGAGGGATCAGGCTCAACATTAGAAATGAGAAGGGTTGGGATGTCCTTGGAGTCAAAAAATGGCATATTTATATATATATATTTAATTGGGTGTTGTGTGTATTGGACAATTACAAAGACATCCTGCACTAAACATCTCAATAATCTGTTCAACATGTGCAAATTAAATTGACACTCAAGTAACAAAAAACTAAATGTTTTGAGTGTATTGAGTGTAAAAAGATATGATTCTCAAGGACTAGCTAAAGAAAAATTGTTGTATCTACTGGTCATATAATTGTTTGAGTATCTACATCTAACTAGAGAAATATGTGTCAAGGAAAGGGAATGAGTCATATTTGTGTCAATGTGAGTCAAATACAAATATAAATCAAACAGGATCATATAATAATGTCTATCATGAAATGAAAATGTGACATTGTTTATATAAGAAAAGAAAAATACAAAACAAAACAAAGTGAAAAAGTGTCTATAACAGATGCTGCAAAATATGAAGCTCATAGTGAGGAGCTTAATAGTAATTCTGCTGTATAAAGCTGAGGATGCAGAAAGTACAGTAATTCTGTTTCATGATACACTATATATATAGATGCTCAAAATTTGACAGTTTTTTACAATTCAAGGCAATCAAAATGACAATTTAAATACAAATATACAATGATTTTTCAAGGCAAGTATCAAAGTGCATTCCAGGTGTTTAAAGTCTTTGTATTTTCAAAATGAGCTAAAAAATAAGTGTTAGTACTTATAAATATAAATACATAGTACCCAACATACATAAGCGATGTTGAAGAACAATGTTCAATAATAAAGGCTGGAAATCAAATGAGACTCTGCCAGATTCATGCTGGTGAGGATATTTCTCCAGTGCAACAGCAAGGCTTGTCTTCACTGCTTTCTCTACATCAGCTTTGATGTATAAGTTGAATGAAATTTTGAAGGCATCAATAATTGTGATAGTATCTGACTGATGCCAAAAGGAGTTTTCAAGGCAAATTAGAATTCCTGCAAAACAATAAGCAAAAAAACATCAACAAAAAAATAAAAATAAAGAACAGACCAACAAAAGCATCCAGAGAGGGTTTCTGGAATCAATAAGTTTTTGAGAAGGTTGGAAAGAAAAGACAACTGACATCAAATTTAGTCTTTATGAGTGGAACAACTAAAGCAGCATTTGTGGCCTGAGAAAAAAATTTAAAATTGAATCAGGATGGACATCAGATAAGAATTCACAAGCTGAATATAGTGATATCAGTCATGCATTACTCAAATAATCAAGATGCAAACTCACTTGCTGAATGCAATTTCAGTCCATCATGTCAGTCATGTGCCTTTGAAATAATGGCAGAGACAGACACACATCCTGAATGCCATTACAGTCCGTCATGTCAGTCATGTGCCTTTGAAATAATGGCAGAGACAGACTCACAAACTGAATGCCATTACAGTTCATCATGTCAGTCATATGCCTTTTAAATAATAGCAGAGACAGACTCACAGCCTGAATGCCATTACAGTCCATCATGTCAGTCATATGCCTTTTAAATAATAGCAGAGACAGACTCACAGGCTGAATGCCATTACAGTCCATCATGTCAGTTATATGTCTTTTGAAATAATAGCAGAGACAGACTCACAGGCTGAATGCCATTACAGTCCATCATGTCAGTCATATGCCTTTAAAATAATAGCAGAGACAGACTCACACGCTGAATGCCATTACAGTCCATCATGTCAGTCATGTGTCTTTGAAATAATAGCAGAGACAGACTCACAGCCTAAATGCCATTACAGTCCATCATGTCAGTCATATGCCTTTGAAATAATAGCAGAGACAGACTCACAGGCTGAATGCCATTACAGTCCATCATGTCAGTCATATGCCTTTGAAATAATAGCAGAGAAAGACTCACACCCTGAATGCCATTACAGTCCATCATGTCAGTCATGTGCCTTTGAAATAATAGCAGAGACAGACTGACATACTGAATGCCATTACAGTCCATCATGTCAGTTGTGTGCCTTTGAAATAATAGCAGAGACAGACTCACACTGAATGCCATTACAGTCCATCATGTCAGTCATATGCCTTTTAAATAATAGCAGAGACAGACTCACAGGCTGAATGCCATTACAGTCCATCATGTCAGTCATGTGCCTTTTAAATAATAGCAGAGACAGACTCACAGCCTAAATGCCATTACAGTCCATCATGTCAGTCATGTGCCTTTGAAATAATAGCAGAGACAGACTCACAAACTGAATGCCATTACAGTCCATCATGTCAGTCATATGCCTTTGAAATAATAGCAGAGACAGACTCACACGCTAAATGCCATTACAGTCCATCATGTCAGTTATATGTCTTTGAAATAATAGCAGAGACAGACTCACAGGCTGAATGCCATTACAGTCCATCATGTCAGTCATATGCCTTTTAAATAATAGCAGAGACAGACTCACAGCCTAAATGCCATTACAGTCCATCATATCAGTCATGTACTTTTGAAATAATAGCAGAGACAGACTCACAGCCTAAATGCCATTACAGTCCATCATGTCGGTCATATGCCTTTAAATAATAGCAGAGACAGACTCACAGGCTGAATGCCATTACAGTCCATCATGTCAGTCATATGCCTTTGAAATAATAGCAGAGACAGACTCACATGCTGAATGCCATTACAGTCCATCATGTCAGTCATATGTCTTTGAAATAATGGCAGAGCAAGACTCACACGCTGTATGCCATTACAGTCCATCATGTCAGTCATATGTCTTTTGAAATAATGGCAGAGCAAGACTCACACGCTGTATGCCATTACAGTCCATCATGTCAGTCATATGTCTTTGAAATAATAGCCGAGCAAGACTCACATGCTGAATGCCATTACAGTCCATCATGTCAGTCATGTATCTTTGAAATAATAGCAGAGACAAACTCACACGCTGAATGCCATTACAGTCCATCATGTCAGTCATGTGTCTTTGAAATAATAGCAGAGACAGACTCACACGCTGAATGCCATTACAGTCCATCATGTCAGTCATGTGCCTTTGAAATAATAGCAGAGACAGACTCACAGCCTGAATGCCATTACAGTCCATCATGTCAGTCATATGCCTTTGAAATAATAGCAGAGACAGACTCACAGGCTGAATGCCATTACAGTCCATCATGTCAGTCATGTGCCTTTGAAATAATGGCAGAGACAAACTCACATCCTGAATGCCAATCCAAGCAATCATTTCAGTAATGCACCTTTGAAATTTTTACAAAAATAAACTCACATCCTGAATGCCATTTCCAGCCATTATATCAGTCATGCATCCTCTGCAAAATAATAGAGGTAGACTAACTGTCTGAATACCAGTCCAAATAGCATTATAAATTACTTCAATCAACTATACAAGATCTTGATATAGGTACCTCCTAAATCAATAATTTAATCAATAATTTTCAATAACATTAAATTATTTCATACTTTTTTTCCTGCAAATATTTTCATTTTCTCTGCCTGTTTGTTGTGAATCAAGTTCCAACTTACATACTTCCATGTGTAACTAAATCAACGTCCCAGTATTTGACAAAGATTGATTCACTCACTTCCTAAATTGTGTATTAGTTGCAAGTTTTTCTGTAAACTCAATTTAAATCATACATATCCCTTATTTCTATCAGCTAGTGCTTTTTTACTTTACAACATCTGTTTACTCACCTCATACTGTCCATGTCATTGTTAGATTTAAAAACCAATAATTGTAGATCTAAATTACATAGCAGTGACAAAACCACATCATACAGTGTGTTAATAAATCAATCTTTTCCGCTGTCAGCTTTGTTTCAATTTTTTCAGTATAATCAAAATAATACAAACCATTGATATGAAATTGTATGCACTAAAATATGTGTTATTTGAAGCACAATGAAAAAAATGATATAAAATTCCTACTATTTTATTGCATATTCAATGCACAACTCCAGATTACTACTCTGGACTGAAACAAACAGCATTTGGAGTGCTAGATTGTCCAGCGAGTCTGCTGTTTTCTTGATTAGTTCTTTCACCTGATACTGATGTTTACCTTCATCCTCTTGCATCTCTTTTATATTAGCACAAGTCAATAATCAAATTGTATGAAAATAATGAAAATAAATATACTTTCCAAATGTAAGTAGGCCTTTGGAGGGTACTTGTATCCACGCAGTGGCTCCTCAAATTTATCTTTCAGTACATTAAGAGCAGACTGACGGTTCTGCTCTCTTGATGAACCTCTCTTGAAGACCTGAATGATCAAGTCATCAAGTTTGGTGAATATTGCGATCACTGGAGCTGTATTGTCACATGTCTGTTAGCGGCAGGTACAAAGATGACAACGATCTTAAAACACCGTTTCCAGCCCGTTGCTCATTAAAGAATCTCTCCTCCAGCTCGAGTAGAGGCCGTGATTTATTTGGCACAAAGCAGAACCTGCATGGGTAGTAAGCACAAGTAGAAGTTTAGAAACGATTGTACAGCCGACCAAATGGCATGAAGTTGAAGATTCGGTTCCGTGGACCTTGCGCGCTCTTCGATGAATGCTTGGACCTCCTTCAACTGACTTTCGTCTCCAGATTCAAACCCACGAGAGTCATGGAAGATGAACTGCGGGTTGCTCTCAAAGGCGAAAGGGCGATTGATATCATGGATACCGCGCTGATCAACAGCAAGCTCAGCAAGCCAATATTTCTCTGGTAAACGAATGAATCACCGCCGAGGTTGGCTCCAGCTAGTATTCCGCAAGACTTGAGAGAAATGCCTTCTCAGCACCACATAATGAACGCACCAAATTCTTTCCTTCGTTATAGATATGAGGGTCCTCTGTTGTATTACACACTCGCTGTAACAGTGTGGTCTTGCCGGCATTAGCCCGACCGATCACAAGGATACGAAAATGGGTGTATTTCTGACGAACGTTGAAGCGGTCTAGGAGATCGTCGGCCATGTCGATAATGAGAATGAGCGCAGAAGTGGGTGAGCGTTCTGGGCTTTCTCGTATCAATTGGGCGTGGAAATCGAAGAGCGTTAGGAACATCCACCGGCTCGATGTGGCCTGTTGACGACTCTATATTTGCTATCAAAGTCAGCTCCTTGACACCATTGTCTGCTTCCTTGTCCCGACATATCCTCGGTATCCCCACGTTCCCTGCTTCCAGGTATCATTTACTCTCGTCGTCGAAATGGCATAGCCTTTCTGACTTTCTTACTTTGGATTGAGAAAGACGCAAGGTCTTGAAACTTGATCATGATGCCAATCAGTCATGGATACGATCGCTGTTTCTGCTAAGTTCAAACAGTCTCAAATGGTTACATCTTCATACACACACACACGAGAAAATAGTAATGAAAGTAGCCGAGGCCTAAGGTCCCACGTCTTCCGTCAAAATAGATTTTGGCAATGGTTCCACGTACACTCTACTGACTGAGTTACCTAGTATTGGATTTGGGCGCTCATCGATGGCGAGGATGACAGTAGCATAGCTTGGGGTTACATTTGAGCCCTAATCGCGACTGTTAACTGAGAGGTTAGTCGTCGTTACGAATTTGCAGAGTGCCATAAAAACGACAGGTTTCAAAGAAACACCCACCTATTGACACGTCCTCATGGTTCTTCTATTCATAGTCATCACTTACTTTTCATTTTAAGACATCGAGAACGAGAGGGGCGGTCGACACTGTATTGGGCTTCTCGGATCAAGCTATGATGAGTCGATTTGCAGTAACACGCTCACTGGCCTGAGGGGTTTACGGAGAAGGAGGACCACTGCTCAATCAACCGTCTTCCTAAATTGACTCCCGACCGGGAAAGGTTTCGATTCTTTGTTGGTAATAATGCCTCCGAGGCAGGCATGAGGTAAATTAGAAGTCGATGTGATTGTAGGCAGCGGTAGTCCTGAATATTTGTTATAGATAAAATTTCAATCGCTTGATCGGGACAACTTACAGGTGAACAGGGCAATAGTAAAAGAATGTATCAGAGTGTGCACTATTTACTAACGATAGAGGAGGGAGGGAGGGGGGTTAGATGATAGCAACGGTAGGGCGCCGACGCTTCGGACTGGTGCAAATCGCTGGAATAGAGGATGCCAAGCAGCCAGAAATCCGATTAAAAGGAGGAGATCGCGAGTTGTCGTTAAGGTTAGAACAGAGCAGTCAAAAGCGAAAACGAGCATAATGCTTGCTCTTCTCCACTTGGGCGCGGTGACAGGCCGCGGCGTCTGATATGTGAAGGGGGGTGCTAAGTGTAGTGCAGGAGACGGCAGGATGGAAAACGAAGTGGGAATGCGAGGAGGCGCAATCGAAAGAAAGAATGAGGACACACATTAACGTCTGTTCTTGTCATTTTCGAGGCAACTCCATGTGGCGCGCTCGCGCTCTGGAGAAAGCGCTGTAGGAGTCAGCAGGTTGGCGACGACGAGAAGTGGGAGGGTGACGTAGACCCTTCTCCTACGCCGAACTCCCCATCGTGCTCCCTTATCGTACCTGTATTCGATTTACTGGTAGGAGGTGTAGAACGAACGGGTAACCCAGATTAAAATATTTCCAGTGCTGAGTAGGCTGGGTAAAGAAACCAGTCGGTGGCATCTAAAAGCCAATTGTACTGCCGTCTTACATAGTTACACTTGCTCCTTACAGTTGGACTCGCATTATTGATATTATTTCCAATCACACAACAGTGAGGGCCAATAAGTTAAATACATTTGAGAATTCATAACAACACCTATGTGTCGATTCTTAGGAACTCGCGAATTAATCCTGCAATTTGTGTCTCGAAATGTGAAGGAACAATTGCAGAAGTCATCGAATGAATACGCTGGTGAACAATCTTGGAATGAATGCATGGAATGAATGCATTGTAATTCACTACCTCACCAGATATGAGTACCACCAACAAAGGTCTCGATTGGTCCATGTGGAGGGTATGCATAAAAATTCGATGGAGAATCAATGAGAGATCGACAATGTATGTTCCGATATATCGTGCCGTCAACGGGCTATGTAATTGTCCACAATCAAAATGGGTTCGAAATCAAAGAATGTCTCACGTACATTCTTTGGTACTTTCCATAAAGATATTTGATGGCGACGATGCTGATCCCGGCAGCACCCATGAATTGCGCGAACGTAGAGCCCACTGCATTTGCGAGGGACATTATATTCGAGTAATGTGAAAGCCGGTCATCACTAGATCCATAGTAATCAGATAGGAAGTATGCAGTCGAAATCTACCAGCAATCTAATTGTGGCCTCGTGTTCATTCAATAACGGTTCAACAAGTTGCACCATCTGTGTCAAGAAATCTTCTCCCAAAAGAAGCTAGAAACGTGTTATTTGAATGGGCCTTGTGTCAGATAAGATAACTTTACTAACGTTCAATGGATCATTGAAATTCCAAATTTTGAGAATGTCTTTGTGGTTACGGGCGACACAGTCGATCAGAATATGTCCCTGAAAAGCCGTGCTCATCCCCAAGTTCATCCAATATTCTGTTGAAAAGTTAGCCTGTTCAAGAAAACCGCTCAAGCTGGTGAATACGCGCTCTTTGAGCCTTCGCTAATCGATGTAATGGTCAACAATTAATGGCCCAAACTCGGCTGAGGCGCGCACCTAATGGATCGCTGAACTTTCTGATTCGCGCTGACTTGCTGAGCTGCGGCCCACAGGACCCAAAGGTCACCTTCAACATGATGTAAACATTGCCTTGTGACGTCAACCAGCTTCCTGGCCGACTTTAAACGCTCATCCTCTATATGTTTGCTAAGATATTCAACGAATTAGTGGAAAATTAACGTGACACACCGGGATAATCATCATCTATCGATACTCTCACACATGGAACTTGCGTTGAAGCTCGAAAATCCTTTATCCGTTCATTGAAATATCCATCCACATTCTCCTCGGAAATACGGTCAATCTCGGACTCAGGCGTGCTAACCTCCTGCGCCTTTTGGAAGTGTTCGTTGACGAGTATGTTCTATTTGGTGAACACAGCGATGGCAGGGACATTCACTGCTCTGTCAATCAGCCGCACGTACTATATGTCAGTTGTAACTTATCTTACATGTATCAGCAAGCTTTAGAAGGTTCTCGTCGCTTGTTTCTTGCAGTCTCGATCCAGTGCATGGGGTTTCTAAACAAAGCCTGCCGACACGAGACAAATCGATCGCATCGGTTAGCTTGAGTTTTCGAGATATTAAAAATGTAACAAGTACCATATTGCATGGACTCGGTCCTGCAGAGGCGATGATGCTGCGTTTCTCTCCCGCAGAAATTTCTCATCAATTTTCCAATTTTCGACAGTCCCAGGTTCGAAACCTAGGCTGTCATGGAGGATAAATCGCATATTGCTTTCGGATGTATGCCCGTAAATGATATCATCTTTTCCAGCGCGATCATCGGAAATATCGATGTCCTATATGCGCAATCAAACTGGAGTATGTAGAGGAAAAAGACCAGTACATACCTCTGCAGCAATGTTGAAGATATGTTTGATGAGGGAAGACTTTCCAGCGTCACTCTATTGGAACGTCAGAACACTGCATATCGGATAACTACGAATGGTCACACCTTTCTGATTACGACGATCCAGAATCTAAGCGACGAAGATATCGAGAACGATCTTGAGACTATTGATGGAATGGGACTCACTGTGGGCAAGCACCAAGGATTTCTTCAACCGTCGACGGTAAATCAGTCGAGATCGCGGTCACGACGAGCTAAGGTGGGCAGAGGGTATGAAGTGTTCTAATCAATCAGGAATTCGGCGTTATTGTGCTCTCGGAAGGGTTATATAAGTGCTGTTCCTAGTCCATGTAAGTCCAATATATGGGCCCATGACGTTTATACCTACACACCTTGAATGCCTGACTACGGGAAGCGTGGTTGTGGTTCTCGTCACTCCCGCCTGAATTCAAAAGTAAGATAGCAAGAAACGCCCGACATTTTTGCCATACTACAATTCGAACAGAGGCGACTAATGATTATCGATGGTTGAGCATTGTTGTTTAGCATGCAGAACAACATCTATAATTGCAGTAAAAATCAGTTGTACAAGTCGAGATCAATATTCAACAACATACCTCGCGAAGTGAAAATAGAATCAGCATCTACCAGCACGAGCTACCGCAGGACCAGCACGGGACAATGGAGTTCCTCGAACATAAGACTTAGAAGGACGAGGTAGAAAAGTTCAATCCCAGCAAGGGACAAGAGATGGCAGAGAGATAAGATAAACACAGAAGGTCGGACGAAGATGAATTCAACTTGACAAAGTTGACAGCTTCATGCAAAATCCTAGACAGAGCCCCTTCCTTTCGGAAGTGCGCTACTGGTTTGCTCTAAACAACCGGTTTGGGCAGTGGCGTCATCCCTACTGAGCGCGGTTTCCGCATTTAGTGAAAGGTGGAGCTCCAGCCTCACACCGTATCTAAATGAATCTCTAACCCAAAAACAGAGTGTACAAACAAACAGACGCACACTTTCTGAAAATTGGAGCCTCTGTCTTGGTTTTGCATGTAGCTGGAAGTCGCTATTCAGTTCGTGAGCATCCGGGTTGTCCCGACTCCCGAGCCTGGACTGTTCTAGTACGCACAGCCACCTTCAACCGCCCTTTCTCTTCTCCACTGTCTCTAGACGTCGAGGGATGGTCGACGCGGCATCCCCCAAACCCTCAATTTTTGGCTAGGCCATGATAGAGATAAGGAGAGAGTTCAGCTGTGCGGAGTACTCGTACGTTCTCGTTAATCAGTCGTTAAAGAGGAGGAGGACGGTGTTTGATGTGTAGATTGATATGAATATTGAGCAGGAGAAGCGGACTCTGCGGAGTAAATCTGAGTGGAACCATGGCACGACTGAGTGATCAATTACCTTAAATAAATGGTAAGTGTTTCAACATTTCAAGCTACATGGTCCCCCAGGCTCCTCACGCTCCGGCGCTAGCTCGCGCTGCATCTTCTGTATGACTTCTGATTCGGTTTCGGTGTTGGTGTTGGGCACAAAGAAGAAGCCGGGTGGCTCGTCTCTGTCTCCATCTCTGTCTCCTTCTTCGAGGATGGCGCGGTGGCTAAAGGGGTCTGGATAATGCGATCGTGAAGAGGAGCGCGAGTAGGAGCAGGGGGAGCGGGAGAGGGGTTGAGAGACGCCGGCGCTGGGGTGCGGGAAGTGTAGCTGTAGCTGCTGTGGGTATTACTCCAGCTAGCACCCTTGCTCCTGCTCCTGTAACAAAACCAACAACACCTTCTCCTGGTTCGGCACCAGCACCAGTACCAGCACCGACGCCTGCCTCAGCTGCTAACGCAGCAGCAGCAGCAGCGATCTGTCTGATCGCTCAGCCCTGACTCCTATTCCTGTCCGCACCCCTATCGTCGGCATCGGCTGTTGCTGGGGTTCCAGCTCCCGTCCCAGCTGCGTTGGGGTTTGCACGCTGGTTTTGAGTTCGAGCCGCACTTGCACTCGCACTCGCATTGAAGCCGCCACGCGCACGAGCGCGAACCGAATTCATATTTGCATTCGCGTATGGACGACTCTGAGCAGAGAGCGCTGCGACGGACGTCGCGCGGTGGTGCAAGGTGTGTGTTGCGTGCCGAGGGTGTTGCCGCTGTGTTGTTAGAGGAAGAGGGGAGAGGTTAGGTAGGTTGGAAAAGGAGGAGAGAGAGGAGATGAGGAGAGAGGCAAGCGTAAGAAGGAAGGAATGGATAGAATAGAAAAGAATGATAGAATAAAAGAAAATGGTAAAAGAATCCCAAAAGATCGTCAAAAAGGAGAAGAAAAGCACTCACCAAAAAACAACACAACCCACATACTCCCTCACACACTCGCATTACGCGCGGAGCACGCGTGTCGTGTCGGCCTCCATTGGGTGCATGAGCCTGTTGTACCAGCGTTATCTCTGGGGTTCTCTTGCAAGCCCTGGAGCCTGACCTCGAGATTGAGATTGCGATGCTAGCTATGAAGACACAGACGGTGCAGGTAGATCGGCAACCACATCAACAGGCTGCAGCGCACTCGTGCTGTGCATGTATGTGCCGTCCCGCACACACAGGCTGCTGCATTCAAACATGCACGCACACCCGCTGCAGAATGCGGGTCTACATCGTGGTACTTCCTGTAGGCTAAGTACATTCGCGGAGGTGGTAGTGGCGGCGGCGTAGCTAGTGGTGGTGGTGATGGTGCTACTGGTGCGAGGGCTAATGGAACCCTCCTCCTCTTCCTCCTGCTGGGAATGAGAATGGGGACGGGAGGCCAGGTGTGCACGCACACGCAAACGCACATGCGCCGCTGACTCCGATTACACTGAACATCGCGAACAGCGCTGCGCGCACCTACGTAGCGGATGGGCCGGCAGAAGGTGTGGTCGCCCCGATGGATCCTGCTTATTTTGCGCGGAGGGAGGGTCCACGTCGGCTAGGGGTGGTTCGGGGATAAAAGAATCTGGGTGGTGAGTGATAGTGACCAGTCATGGTCATGCTGGATGGGGACGCGCCGCAGATGAGGACGAAGCTCTTGGGTTCGGGCGCAAGTACGGGCAAGGGCAAGGGTAAGGTGGATTGTTGGTTGGCGGCAGAGGGCCCGGGAGTGGTGGTAATGGGAGATATTGGAGGAGCTGTTGCTCTTGGTGCTCTTGGTGACGTTGATGGCTCTGGCACTGTCGCTGGTGTCGCCGGGCCTGTTGTTGTTGCTGCTGAGACTGGCAGAACTCAGGCCCCATTCGTGATCGCGGTTGTCTCTAGGTTAAAAGATAATTTAGAGCTAATATTGAATTTATAGCTCATGAGTGTTTACTTGAAATCTGGGATAACGGTATATGGAGGCTCATTGAAAACGGCGGGAGTTGGGCGAGTCGGCAAGAGACGAACGTCGGAACGAACTGTGAGAACCATCAGGCCGACGTTTATGATGTGACCAACATGGTCACAGTATCATATGACTAACCAAACCAACCAAAACCGAGGTTGACCCGAATGGGCCTAAGACTGAGACAGCGTACTACGCAAATTGCAGACTTTCCTTTTGCCCTTCATACTCTCCAAGCGGTGTGGCATGAATTTCACCCCTATCTATAAACACTCAAGCGCTCAAGCGCTCACTGTAGATAACAGCTCCGTACACCGGCCATTCTTACGAACTCCAGGATCTGCCAGCAATCACGAACTTTGAGGTTCACCCCTAGAGCTAGAACGCGAAGGCTTGGGATAATGATAGTCTGCTATCTTATCATCTTAATCGGCCACCGGCCGGGCATATACGCCCCTTTCCAACCAATCTGAGCGTTTCTTGCATACATGCTCCAATCCACCCACATAAAGATCTCCGCGCGTAGCTCAGTGGTCCTGGGTCACTGGTGGCACAAGATTGCGGGTGCGAGGTAGGTACTTCACCTGAACCTTCGTAAAAGCTACATGCTCAAACTTGTGTAAGGGTGACATGCAGGAGCCGCCGGCGAATTTGATCGAGCCATACATATCACCCTGCGCTGATTACGTTAGGGAATGAAAACGCTAACATACGGTCAGACAAGAGGATATAGAAGCCTGTTTCTCAAATCATACGATGGAATCGAAACTCGAGTCACACCATACCTCCAGTCATCGGCATGTTCTCGCTCAGCATCTCTGACGTCTGCCTCATCATAGGCGTGTTCGCCTGTTCTCGAGTTTTATTTCGTGATAGAAGGCTGTGTTTGACTGTTGGGACACTCTTCAAATAATAATACCGACTCCTTCTAACGAACAGCTTGATCACATCCCAACCATCGGCTATTCTACCCCGTTTCTTTCGTTCTTCTCTGCTCTAAAGTTTCTTCTATCCGGAAGAGACATCGTCGAGGAGGGATATCGTAAGGTATCAACCACCTATCTGATCTCTATATACTTACAAGCTCTGTAGGCTATGGTCCTCAACCAATCCAGTATCCTGGAAGTGTATGGAAACTCCCCATGCTAAATGAATGGCTCGTCGTTGCAAACGGACGCCAGCGAGTGGAGGATATACGCAAAGCAAGCGAGAACCAGCTCTCGGGCGTGCGCAGCAACCCAGTTGTACGTGTACCGTCTTTCGCCACTGTCTTTTCATTGTTCAAGCATCATGTTGATCGTAATGATATCTAGTTCTACCAATGGGCCCACACGCTCGGTAACGCGGTCTCCGACAATCCATACCACATCAACATCATCCGCGGTCCTCTCACCAGGAACCTCGCAAATCAATTCAATGACATCCATGACGAGATGATATTAGCCTTGAACGACATGATTCCATGCAAAGCAGACGGTATGCTCGCTGTCTTCCTTGCTCCTCCTACGGCTACTTATCCCAGATTCACAGAATGGACGAGCGTCCCTGTATTTGAGGGTCTTGTGGAGGTTATTTCGAGGATAACGACAAGAGCGTTTCTTGGCATCAACCTATGTACATTTACCACTCACTTCCTGTTCTATGTTATCATTAACGACTGAATGATTATCAGGCAGAAACAACGACTTTCGCAGGCTGTGCGTACAGTCCACCATGGAACTCGTCAAAGGACGTCTCCTTCACCTGTTTCCCGTATTTCTCAGACCGTGAATAGCGCCTGACTGCTTAGATTCCTGTCAAATTTGTGTCTCTAACTCGATTACGACAGGCTATTTGGCCGACTGGTTACGAATGTGGATGGTGTCTTGATAGGCATTGAGAAACATCTCACACCTATTATCGAATATCGATTAGAGCGAGATCGAATACATGGAGGCGAATGGCCTGATAAACCTGTGAGAGTTTTAATCCATCCTTCAAAAGTAAAATGGTGGCTCACAAGTTACATGTTTATCTTCGTCGTAGAACGACTTGATCACATGGCTCCTCGACTCTGCCAAAGCGTCAGGAGAGGGACGCACACCGCGTAACATGGCGAAGCGCGTCGTGGTATTCAGTTTTGCGTCGACGTACTCGTCGGCTGTGGTAAACCTTGTTTCCTTGTCAAGCTATCATACCGATAGTTTTGGATTCTAAGTTCTGTGCTAAATGATGTTACTCTCAGGCTTTCGCATAGGCTTTATACGAGCTCTGCGAACGACCAGAGTATATCCAACCCCTCCTAGACGAAGCCCAATCCGTCGTGAAGAACTCAGGACAAGGGAAGTGGTCTAAAGCAGCTGTCGGGGAGATGTTCAAAACGGACAGCTTCCTCCGCGAGATGCGGCGTTACAATGGACTCGGTCTGGGTAAGGCCCTTCTTCTGCTCCTCTCAATGTCACGCACCCAATTAAAGATCTGACATATCGAAAAAAATTCAGTTCTTCTCAGCAGACGAGTTCTCCAGCCATTCACGTTCTCCGATGCGCAGGGCACCACGCTCCCGCCCGGCACGCACCTGTGCGTCAATGCGTGGGGGAACCATAGGGACGATGCGTATTACCACGGTCCGCCTGCGGAGGTGTTTGATGGGTTCAGATTCCCGCAGCCTACAGGGGACCGAGAGGGTGCACGAGAGGACCAGCCGCCGCAACCGCTCATGGCGACGCCGACGCTGGAGTACAACGCCTTTGGGCATGGGAGGCCTGCTTGGTGGTTTATATTGCCTTCCTCCCCTTCCCCCTCCCCTTTCTTTTTCCCGCAAGCTAGTGGTACCGTACTCACTCGTATCGACATCTCCCATCATCCAGCCCAGGCCGCTTCTTCGCAGTCGCCGAGCTCAAACTCATGCTCGGATACATGCTCACCACATACGACTTCAAGTTCTCGCCCGAGTCTGCAAAGGCGAAGCCGCAGATGGCGTGGTTCGAGTCGAAAGTTATATCCGACAAGACCGTCAGGCTGATGTTCAGAAAGCGAAGTCCAGGTCCAGCATATAGGAAAGTAGGGGACGATGATCAAACTGAGTGCGATCGTCCGGAAGACGTATCTGTGTTGACAGTGTAAATTTTGGATCAATGGTACTAGTTTAGCTCTATTTCTCGGTCTCCCTTCTGTTGCTCCAGTGTCTGATTCGCCTAATGGAGCATTGTATCTGTACATAATGCATACAGTCGACTTTCATCGGATCAGGGCAGTTGGTTTGAGGATATGGCCGTACGCCGATACTAGACGCGGATTTTTCGTCTTCTTTGGCATCCGAGGCTGATCTAAAAGATTCTGGTTGGTATCATTGCCAAGGATTTCCAGCCGTAGAACTTCAAGCAGCGATTTAATCTCTTTGCTTTTATCACACCGCCGTCGCTGTCGACCTCTATGCAATTGTTCTGGACGATTATGATTGACATGCCGGTTCTAGCTACTCACAAATAGCTACCCAAGTTAATAAAAATACAAGGATAAGAACAAAAGAACAACAATGTCGTCTTCAGCTTAATGGAACAACCATACTACTAATGGACAAAAGATGACCGTAAGTTCAGTTGTACGAAATATCGACACTCGGATCGTCCGCGTTGATGTAATTCGAAGGTATTCCCTTGGACACGTCCTTATTCGCCGAGATAACAACGAGTGATTCGTCCTCATAGATACAACTGACACGGTAAATTTCTTTTATAGTGTGCTTTCCTCACGGGGTCCGCCAATAGCAGCCCCTTCGATTGCGCATACATCACGAACCAGCTCAGGCAAGGCGAACTGGACAGAATGGATAGCTATAGAGCTCAACGACGGAAGGAAGGATCTAGTAGCATAGCTATCCATTGCGTCCTGAGCATGGCCGTCTTCGCGAAAGAGTCTGTCGATAATGGCTATGGAACGCGAGTTTGACATACGAAGCGTAGTATTTTGAGAGAATCCATCGTTCGTAACGCCTGACCTAAATCGCTGAAGAAGATATCTCGTGCACTTAATTTGAAGGTGCGGAGTTTGCATTCTGGGGCGAGTATGCATTCTGCAATTCCTTGGCCTGGTTTACTTCCAGGGACGCTCTTCTCCTTCCATCCGACGGTGAGAGTCTTCAGTCGCGGAGTAGTAAGGAAAGACATGAATGGTACAGGGCAATCCTCTCCATTCATAGTGAGTTCTAGTAGTTTGGACATCGACAAGCGCGTCCCCTTGTGCACAGGAAGACGACGAGAAGGGTGAGGCGATCTGGATAGCTTCAAGTTGCATACTTCGACGAATAACGAGGCGGCGAGGGTGTCCAGGTAGTCGGATGCTTCAAGGCAAATGCCCTCCAGTTTCGAATAAGTGGGTTGGTGCCACGGAACATTTATTCCGACTTCGAAACCTTCGTGAATTCTGTCCTCCACTTCAATCGTAAGACGTATCAGGAAGGATAAACCCCTGAGAGAAAGCCCGCAGATTCTCATTTCCTCTACTCCCTTCTTGGAACGAAGTTTGATTTCCTCCAGTCTCGGGAACTCTTCACTAGAGCTTCGCCTCATAAGAACGATTATAACCGAGGGTCCAGTTCGGAGAGACCTCCATTGATTTTTGTTGGGAAGTTCCTTGAGAACGCGGGTGGATTCGTAGAAATGGCCTCCATTGAAGCCATAGTCGACAGCAACATCTATTGGAAGTGGCCGTGCACGTTCAAAGTGTCGTGCAATAAGAGCAACATCTTTGATTTGAATACCCCTCTCGGCTCATCGTAGTACAGCTTGACGTCGATATTGTTCCAAT
This sequence comes from Psilocybe azurescens, assembly GCA_023853785.1. Classification (NCBI taxonomy): domain Eukaryota; kingdom Fungi; phylum Basidiomycota; class Agaricomycetes; order Agaricales; family Agrocybaceae; genus Psilocybe; species Psilocybe azurescens. The sequence continues at coordinate 39,216 of JAJIRX010000831.1, read as the reverse complement.
GATGCGCAAAATATCCGGCGACGATGTTCCAATTGTAGCAAACAAGCATATAGGTCGCGAGTTCCCTCTTTTCCTCCGTATTATAGCTAAAGATCCTCGCCCATAGGGCATCCTATAGCTTTCTAACCGCAGACAGGACAGACATGTACCTGTTTCGGATCTCCGTCAGCGTCTCCTTCTCTTTACGAATTTCTTCTCTTCTTGCCAGGCTCCTATATTTTAGTGTGTGATATGGTTTGGAAAGATCGCTGTCAATATTTTTGATTGTGGAAAGTATGTTTGGGATAATAGAGGGATCAGGCTCAACGTTAGAAATGAGGAGGGTTGGGATGTCTTTTGAGTCAATGAACGGCATGTTTACAGAACGCGTTGTGGTGGAAGGGAAGAGTATAAACAGGGGCCTCCAACGACGCGTCCAGCTTATATAGATGCTGATTTTGATTGGTCACGCGTGGGACTTGAATAAATAGGCCATTACACCAGGATGCTACCAGAGTGTACACAGCATATAAAATTAACAAAATAATCAGGGTACAGCATATCAAGGCTCTACAGAATATGCAATGAGTTCAAGAGAACGCAGGGAGTGCAAACTTTCAAGGCTTACACAGGTCAACCGGCATTCGCCGCGGCGGATCAAACCATCTCGAGTCTGGTTGGGACTCAGATGCTTGACCCGTATTCTATGAATAGTCTGAATGTCCGCACTGCGCAGCCTTGTGAACAGATGGCATGCACTAGTGTTGCAAACCAAGAACGCTTCACAATGGGGAGTTTACAGTTAATTGTGACACGTAAAGGTGCATGAAGCATTACAAATCTCGTGATAGTCATTTGAGATTGTATGTAGGTCCTGCCTGCTCAATAGTATGATAAATCAGCGTGCCAAGATATGGGAAGTCAGCAAACGCACTCTGTCAAAGTCTACCGATCTTTCCTCTCTTGGTCATTGGTCATCTTCAGTCCAACACCAGCCAAGAAGCACATCCTCATACTTGCACCAGCATAGACGAACCCAACACTCCCCCACATCATCGCATTCCATTCCCAGAATTTCCAAAAGACATCGCTCTCCGCAGGAGCCATCGTGACCAAATGCCCAAAATCAGCTACGAGCAACCCTATCAGAAGCTTTCGCCACGTCGTAATGGACGTCGCTGATGACAAAACAAAGTGTTTGTTCAAGGCAAAGAGAAGGTATAGATTAGCAAGTTGAAGGAGTGCCATGCTCGTTCGTGTCAAAAGTACATCAGATAGATGATCGAGTCTGAAGGAGAGATCCTTGAGGCAGTCTTCCTGTCTGAATGAAGCGTAGTATGCCCTTGCAAGTGCTGATATAGGCTCAATATAGAGGAAGAATATTTTATAAACCATGGGGATGCTCAGTTGAGAAGGCATGATATAGTGGCAGGTGAGAAAGGCTTCAATTATGAGATTTCGACTACACAGTACTTACCAATTAGTATAAACATCACGATGGCATCAATTATTTCCACGCTTGTCACTCCTGGTGCGATACAGGAGGCAGTTCATATCAAGCCTTACACCCGTCGCCCGCAGTGACCTTCAAGGTAGGCTTGAGGCTGCTTCCAGGATCCCTATCGATCATCCTTTGTCCTCGACCAATCTCTTCGTCACCAATGTCTCGTATAATTGCAAATATCGAAGTTAATCATCACAGCGGACCAAGCTACCTGCAGAATGCACACAATGTGACGATTACAAACCCGACTGTCACGAATATTGGAGGGGATCATTATGAAATGACCCAGATACACGGAGAGATTCCATCTCTAGGTGATTCGTGGATAAGTTGAGGTAATGAAAGAGTTGCTTATCTTTGCCGTAGGTTTGGCCGCTTTAAATCAAAGAATCGCACATGGTGCTGTATTTGACTCGGCTGAGCGGTACCCTCCTGGAAAATGCCATCCAGGAACTCGTGCAAGGGCTATAGCGGATATTCTCTCATGGATCGATGATCCAACTCCAAGCGAGAGCGTCCTCTGGATCCACGGGTCAATGGGTGTTGGAAAGTCTGCTGTCATGCAAAGTATTGCTGAAATACTTTTTCGCCGAGAAGAAGAACCAATATGGCGGAAGTTTCTTCTTCTCTAGGGGAGTTGGGGGAAGAGATAATGGGAAACTGTTATTTGCTACTCTAGCATATCAACTCGCCGTACACAACCCAAGCCTAGGCACACATATTGACAAAGCCATGACAAGAGATCCCAGTCTCCCGACCAAGTCGATGGATGTTCAGCTTCGCGATCTCATTATCCGTCCCATGCACGAATGTTGGACCGACTCCGTCACCATACTCGGTCCGGTCATCCTGATTGATGGTTTGGACGAGTGCCACGATTCGGACTCGCAGTGCACAGTCCTAGCACTTGTCGCTGAGTCTATTGGCACCCCACATATTCCTCTACGATTTTTAATCGCTAGCCGCCCAGAGTATTGGATCAGAGATTGCTTCGTTGGCTCACCCCTGTCTTCTTCAACTAGGAAGATTTCTCTCAACAATCCTGAATCTGGCACCGATGACGACATAGAGAAATATCTCACTGATAAATTCGACGACATATATGTCAGGAATTCAAGATTTATGGGCAATGTCAAACGACCGTGGCCGTCAACTGAAGTCATTAACCGTCTGGTAAGAGACGCATCTGGACAATTCGTGTACGCTTCAACTGTCTTGAAGTTTATCGGTAAAGCCTTCTGCGATCCCAGAAAGCAGCTTGACATTATTCTTTCCCCTGGCCCATTCCGTTCCATTGCATTCTCCGAGCTCGACAAGTTATACACCATTATTCTATCGCAATTTCCCAGGCCCGAATCTCTGCGGAGTGTGCTCGGTGGACTACTCTTATCTATGAGTCCAGCCGCAATGGAGTTTTACCTGGGCGTTGATCAGACAGAGGTCGCCATCGTACTCGATTTTCTGAGCTCTCTCGTCACCGATGACAGACTCGATTGGCCTAAAGATGACGATGAATTGACGCAATTGTATGGCGCAGAGTCGCATATCTCGTTCTCCCATCTCTCGTTCCGGGAATTTCTGCAGGATCGTAGCAGGGCTGGTCCGTATTTTTCTGATCAGGCGGCTATTTGCGACCAAGTGGCGATATCATATCTAAGATTCATTGATGTGGGGTTGTCCCAAAAGATTGTTCAAATGACTACCAGTGGTAAGTCGCAATGTGTCGCCTGATATTCATCGTACTGATATGGCCGGCCAGTTGCAACATTGGCCATGCTGCAATCGAATCTACCTGCGAACGATTTCTACGTATTCGAAATCCGGAGAAACTACTACCACAACTCAACTCACTCGTCTGCACACTTCGTGTCTTATTAGCTAGAGGTCGTCTATCAGTTTCACATCCAAAGACCCTCTACTTCCATATGCGTTATCTTCGGCTCACTGGTTACTTCACTACCTACGGTCGATCATTCAACGACATATTTTCCGAGCTTCAAGATTTGCTCGAAGAAGTAAATCCAATGATTATCGAGTACATCTTGTCGTTGACGAAAAACACCCTCATGATAGAGGACACACTCATATACATGATGTCGTCCTCCACCGACTCCACTCTTCAGGCCATGTCTAATATGCCTGGTAGTGACTTATCCAGCGCAAAGGCCTTTCTCCAACACCACTCAGAGCTCATCTTCAAAGTGGTTCGAAAAGACTGTCCTCCAAGCTACAGTCTTTTATTTGAGGTGGAACGCATTGTCATGTACAAGAGATGTGAGGTCTTAGGGAGAAAATTCTACGATGCATTTCGTCAACAGAGCGCCTCTATTTCCCAGCGGTGCCTAGTACATTTTCTATCAAGCACTGAGGAAACGTTAGCACTTCCACATTACCAATATCATTGGTTGCAATTACAGTACTGACCAGTCTTTTATAATCAAGGTCCCTCATAACAATTTCTGCCATCAACCAACTGAGATGGTTCTTTAGTCGCCATCCCTTTTATTGGTATCAACCTGGCGATATTGTGGAAAATGAACGAGGCATTATAATCCCCACTTTTGCATCATTAACTTCCATGATAATGGATGACGAACAAGAGATATTCGTGAATTCACACCCAATCTGGCAGAGTGCTGAAGGCTTGTTAATCGCTGAATCCATAGTACTATGGAGCAAGCGCCAATGGGTAAAGTGCCTCGTATTTTATCAATGGAATCATGCTTTAACAATCATGATAGGATACGCCCAGAGCCATGGAACTTCTGTACAACTACGATCAAAATCTGCCCTCAAAAATGCGTAATTTACCAAACCGATTGTGCCAGGAGATCTATCTCCCCATTTTCATGGAGCCGTATTACTCAGATTTTGGAGTATACGACTCCCAAGACAAACTTATTTCATTAGATATTCAGCCAGACGAGAATGGAGATTATACGCACACGGTCACGGACGTACAAGGCCTGGTCCCAAGTTATGGAGACGAGAGCCCCCAGGTCACATCCAAAGGCTTCGTCAACTTCTCCCGAGTATTGGAACTCGTTGATCCCGAGAGTAGAAGCCAATATGTCACGCAAATGACAGAAGCGGCACTCATTATGCTTGTAAAGGAAACCTATAACAAGGAGCCAGCCAGGCTTTCAAAGAATGATATCCCTGAATCGGAATATATGCTCGAAATTACCTGTCGTTATATCTTGGAAATGGGACACCCTTCAGCAAAAGCTCTGAAAGCGCTACGGATAATACATTCATTGGCCACAAAATCGGAAAGAGGATGGTATCCACCAATCTTTTCATACTAACAGCGATAAAGCTACTAAAGGTAGGTACTTCGAAACATATTCGATTTTATCACTAATGCTAAGTTTCGAAAGAAGTGCAGAGGTTCAGATGTCTCTCCTCGAGAGTTCGAGGTCATGAGAACCTGGTTGAAGGGCCTTATGTGTATAATCCGCCGGAATTCCTGGTGTAGGGAGCAATTCGAGAGTGAATGTGAGACCGCATAATACAAAGTAGTTGATTATAAGTCTGATATTAAGCTTCGACAAAGTACATTAATGATACAATTTATTCAGTCTTCTCTTTGATATCGTACACTATCTCATAAGACTCTTTCAACTGCAGAGGTCGATCTCTTCAAAACGCATTCCGTTCCCACTCTTTAAGATCCTGCTTTGTCTGCCGATCCGCAAAACCCGCATCTGGAAGCCCAACCAGTTAAATCAGCCATGTCACCTACATAGCTGAAATCAAACCAAATAAGAAAAACGTACCCTGATGTCCAAATCCTAAGTTCGGATTCTGCGTAGTATTCATATGATTCCCCGAAAGCCCGTCATAACCAGCAGGGCCTTGCCCAAGGCCCATCACTCCGGCGCCACCACCTGTAGCTGCAAGGCCTTCAGCCATTCCCGCACCAGTCGATCCAGCGCCGAAGCCGTGTTGTCCTTCGAGGTTACGGTCGTCAGTGCGTGTTTGATTGTATGGTGCTCCTGGTCCTACTGCTTCGCCTCCAAGGGTGTTGCCGCTGTTGTGATCGTCGTACTGGCCCAGGGTATTCCCAGAGAAGGGTCCTGCACCTCCGCTGTGGCCGTGACTGCCTGAATTGCCAGTGGTTCCAGGCTACGAGTTTGATTCGATTGAGTTCGAGAGGGAAAAGAGCGACGCAGAAGGGTGTAGAAGCTTACATGGTCACGGTTGGCTTTCGCCTCTCTGACTTCGGCATTACCGAGCTGGTGCTCTTCTCGACCTTGCTGCTTGAGATTGGCAGATTTTATTGCACCTCCAACGGTCTCCTTGATCGCGCCTTTCATAGAATGCATTTGACCAGTGGTCTTACTAATTTATGAAAAGGACAACTCTTCTCAGTGGGTGTTGAACAAGAAAAGTAAAAGTAGAAACGTACCTGGGGGTGGTGCTTGATGATGACATGATGATTTATGTAAGTCTGTTCGATTATAAGTGTAGTGGTGATATTGAGGTGTGTGTTCCTAGAATTGATTGAATTAACAGTGTCCAAAAACCGAGTACATTTATACCTTTCGTTGTCGAGGTCACGCTTCCCAGCGTCATAGCTTTGCCTGGTGACTGTGAAATGAAGACGTCAAAAGCGGCGTAGAGTGAGGAGCACTTTGTGGGGTAGAATAGGGAGCCAATGGTGGACATGAACCTGCATTGGGAAAGGTCGATGGAGTCAGCACCCTTGCGCGACACTAATTTAGCAATTTACGTCATGCTGTGCGACGAGACTCAGACAATGCTTCTTGTTCAAATGACACTAGGAGTAACCGTTTTAAGAGTTACAACCCCTTCTGATTTCAAATGTATAAAGATTATTGTATATTGCCGTATGTATAGTATACAGATGTGGCTGGGTAATAATGTAAAATGTTAAGTTCGTTCACGTTTTTCGTTTATCATGATTTTGGCTCTTTCTCCTTACTTGTTTGATTCCCCAGATCGTTGCTGCCTCACGAAGATCACCAATATTCTCACTGACCAGTCTTCAAAATCCAACATCCTCTTGGTACACGACTGGGTGCATTTCAGACCAACGGATCATCCCTCCGAAATGGCTTCTGATGGCTGTGGTCACCTCTTCTTCATTGAGCTCATAGATGCTTTGTCGGCTTTCCATCGACTGAGCAAAAAAGTGGTCTGTCTAATCAAAAACTAGTTTTATTAGGGGTTGAATATACGAGGTCCATAGCCCCTGGTAGCGGAGGGCTTCTGAACGGAATGCGCGATATGTTGCGACCACTACGTCCCATACGGTGATGAAGTTGGCGGTATTATGGCTGTCCATGACGGTAAGTAGACCACATGTAAAGCCCCGACACGAGTTCAACGGGTCCTTTTGAGGGTAGTGTCGTCGCAGATGCACCGGCACATCTCCTCTGACAACTCGGAGGCCCAGGGACACCTCGAAAAGTCCCATTCGAACTCATGTACGAGAATAATATCGATCTCCTGTGGTAGGAGTACAGTCCCACTCAGAACAGGCGTGGATAGGCACTTGGCAGGTGAGTGCACGGTGTGAGGGCGTGACATCTGTCCAAAGGGAGGCGGGTGAAGCGCCTTCGGAGTGGATATGGTCGAAGGCTGGTCTGGAAGGCGACACAGACACAGATGGCAGTATATGAGTTCGATTCTGACACATTGTTTTTTTCTTCTCGCAAACTTTGAATAGTTAACGGCCCTACAGTTACACCTGGCAATCCCATCATAAATTCCATCCAAAAATGTATCATCTGTCGTAGCAGCTTTGAGATGGATGTATCTTGTTGCCCAATTCCCACGGACAAACTCTGTATATCTGTGTTGAGCGGTGCATCAACGATGCACAAGGCCGACATCGTTTTGTCGGGATGAAGTAAATAATTCGGCTGAAAGGTGCAGATGTCCTTTGAAACTTAAGTCCTGGGTGAGAGCTTGGATCATAAATCTGGAGAGGAGCTGGGTGCTTTGCTGTATACTGGTAATGTAGTCTGCGTAGGAGGAGGACAGAGGAGATGGGGATTGAGGAGGTGAATTCGGTAGGCTATTTATACAAATTCGATATAGGCCTTTCAAACAGAATGCGGAAGAGGTGGCCACTGTTTTGCCTTCAACAATGATTCTGCAAGACCTTGTGTCTCTGGGCCACGGGGTTCACGCGTTAATGGTGCCAAGAATGACAAACCTCCCTCACCTCAATGGCAACAGCGGCGCCCTTTGACTAATGTTATGGTATTCTTCCGGACACTGGAGATATCTAGAACTTGAACAGGATTTGAAGGCTCAAGAAAAGAGACTTCCATCCATCTATGGAAGTATGTACGATTTGTTTTCGACTTGATCATGGAATGGAGAGCGGTGCCACTCACTTCAAAAAAGGAATTTTACATAGGCTTGGACCAGCTTGGACCTACGTCCGAGGTATCGGTTACCCTTTTAATCTTCAAATTCCCCGTGTACTGAGTATTATCATGAGTACAAGGCATTATGCACTGGGATAGTGGGGAAGATGCGATACCATGACACCAAGAACTTGAAGAGATATACATCGCGACGCGCAATATGATGCTTGCTTACTCTGCCTCGACGCTCGAGCAGGCGAACGTTATTGTGCCTGACGGGTAGATAGAAAAATATTGAAATTCCGTGTCAATGTAGCTGATATTATATCAGGACTTTGAGCAGTAGACCTGAGGAACGAATTACGGTGCAGACTCATAGGCCTCATAAGTCGCTGCAGAGAATGGGATCGGACTTGTGTGGCTGAGGTGGGAAACTTCCGTAGGTTAGATTTGCTATCACTTCGAAGTAGCAAAGAAATATTAACACAAGAAGGGGTTCGAAAAAGAAGCGATTGAAAAGATCCTGCCCTGGCTATGTGATCGCTCACTCAAGAACAAAGGCAGCCCTTTCACGTCAAGTTCGGTGGTAAGGATGACTAAGCATCCGCATCAGGTCTGGAGCTTGACAGAGATCCGAGATCCGAGATCCGAGACTTGCAGACTCACCACCAATTACTTACAGCAGGGCTTCAAATAAGGGTACGTCCATGGGTCGTGAATAGTACACAGTGGTCGTGTAAGGCTGTAAGTACGTACTGCTTTTGAACAAGTACAAACTCAAAGAGTTGGCATCAACCATCGCTTTCTCATCAACTGAATTAGATATAGCACCTCCACACCTCGTTTTCAGCCAATTCTGTGAAGATATTCGAATAACACAACGCGTTTACCTCGTGGAAGCCATGTTCAGTCACATTCTCGTTTAGAGCTGCAACCAGACCCAAGATGGGGTTAGACCTCACTTCCCTCCTCTCCTGTTTCGACGCAGACAAGAAAAATATTAAAAACCATGCATCACACACCGAGAACGGAGCCGCCTACCAGTACCCAACACCCATCCCCCTGGGTAAACACAGTCGGTGTTGATTCTTTACAATGCACACCACCCGAGCCAGGTCCCAATTGGAATGGCAGCAAGCCGACTCCGCTCTCCCTACCGACAGTGGTCAGTGATAAGACTGGGAAGTTGCAATTTGAAAGGTTTGGGCTTCTCGAAGAGGTGCATCTTTTTGTCGATTTCTCGATTTAACTTAGCTGTTGATGGTTGTTTTCTGGAGTTTAGAACGGGTCTGCAAGTGTCTATGAGGTAAAGGATTGGCAAGGAGTACACTTGGCGTGTAATGTCGTCACAAAAGCGTCTCTTGGAACGAAGAGGGCCAAAATAAAAGTAAGTCTCATTCTGTAACAAGCTGAAACCCGTGCTAACATCGACAAAAATTCAGCTTTACGCCAAAATCAAGATTCATTGTTCGCTCGATCATCCCAATATCGTCAGCTTCCGAGAATGTTTTGAGGACAACGAGAATGTTTATACGATACTCGAGCTGTGTCCCTCTGGATCTCTAATGGATATGTTGCTTCGGCGGGGGTATGTAACAGAACCCGAGGCGCGCTTCTTTATGGTGCAGGTCATCGGGGCTTGCCATTACATGCACACCCACCGAGTGATCCACCGGGACTTAAAACTCAAAAACCTTTTGCTGGATGCAAAAATGAATGTGAAAGTGGGAAACTTTGGACTTGCAAGGCTGACTGATAACCCGGGAGACAAAGGATGCCGATCTATGGTACCCTGCACGATATCGCGCCATGGGTATTGTTCAACACCGACAATCGACAGGGCATTGAAGTTGACTTGTTGTTTATCGGATTTATTCTGTATATGCTTATTGTGGGGCACCCGCCGCTCAAGAGACAAGAGGGCGACGCTAAGGCTCTATACACGTACGCTTTTCTTGTGTTGATATCCAGAAAGGGATTGAATCCGAGCTTCTGCTTAGACGGATACGAGCTACCGAGTACGAGTTCCCCACCGATCGTGCTTTCTCCTCGACAGCGCAGCATCTCGTTTCACAGATCCTCGCTCCACATGCCTCAAAATGCCCAACGCTAAATGCGATCATCGACCACGCGTTCTTCACACAGGGAACTTTCCCCTCTCATATCCCTATATCAGCTCACGACTCGCCGCCTGATTTCAGACATATAACTAAATACCAGTCGGATAGCAATTTTAAGCGGCTACGCAAGCACTCACTGCTCGATGTGGACTTCAATGCAGCTGGAATATCCACACCGTGGTTAACTTCTGGCGTGGGTGCCTCGATACCTGTGTTTGGAAGTAGTGGGCCTGCAGTCGGGCGGACGGTGAGTAAGAATGGGACCATTGGTAGCATCCTTCGACAGCAGAGAGAGCTCGAGGAGGCGGTGCAGCCAGGCTCGTCCATCTCTGTGCTGCTCAGCTTGGCGAGGCGGCCTCTCTTCTTGGGAAACGCCTCAGGTGGTGAGCCTCGTGTAGATGGTAACCCACTGCGGATGGGGAACATGGCGCAGGAATTTCATACGGATCAGGAGAATGTAGAGAGTACGTTGAGAAAGACAAGGATAAAGGGGCTAGAGGCATGTAACACGAGCAATTTCGCACAGATGGAGTCTGTGCAGGAAGAAAGTAGACACGGACGAACATGGATATGAGGGAGACGAGGAAGGGGAGAAGAGTGTCGTCAGAGAGAGGTGTTGCGAGAGGGAGGATCTTATTTCCGCTCCCATTCTCGTACCCTCTCGGGAGTACGTGCCAAGATTGTCGTCGACGAGAAACCGTGTTCCATTAAGGGTCAAGAAATTTATCAATATACACCCGGGTCTTTTTTCTTCTATTTTCCATTTCAGTTTGTCTTTCAACAAAACAATAACTGAATCCACGCCCACACCTACCCCTGTGTCTGTTCCTGAGCTCAAGCTCAACAGCTTCGATTCGGTCGCTCAAACTCTGGCTACTGCATTTGATGCCAAAGCTGCCGGGCGCGTCTTTCCCGACCATTATTCCAGGAACGGCCAGATCCTGCCGCTGCCGGACGAAAGAGTGTTCATCGTAGGCTGGGTGGATTTTTGTGATGAGTACGAAATGGGTTACGTGCTTACGGATGGCAGCGTTGGTGTGCATTTTAATGACAGTACGACGTTGGTGCTGAGCGGTGATAAAGTGTATGTATTATTGTTCTTATTCCCTTTTTCTGTTTCGAAAATTTCTAATCAGTGTACTGACTCCCTTTTCATAATACAGACACTTCGACTATTTGACACTTTGCCAAGGAGGCGCCGCATACGTGCGCAAGTCATACACCATCCATATATACCCTGAAGAACTCAAGTTGAAAGTCCACCTCCTCACGCAATTCGAAAGGTCCAACATCGACCACTTGTACAAGGAGCGCAGCTACACGTACAAGAATGTAGCTAGGAAGGATGGAATGGAATGGGTACAAAAGCATTTTCGGATGGAACACATTTCTGTGTTTATGCTGAGCCATGATGTTGTGCAGGTGCCTTATAGACTTCCTTTTTAAAATTTATTTTTGTTGAATATTTCACTAGTTCCATTTTGACGATCATTCGACACTCATACTCTCATCCAATGGACACCTCGTTACGCATATCGACAAATATCATACAATTACGCGACACACTTTACGGGATATTATGGCTGCATCTATCTCCCTTCTTGCCTCTTCTCAATTTACGTCGTCAATGTCACGGTTGCAACAAGAGCAAGACGCGGCAAACCTCAAACAACATATCATGGATAAACTCAAAATTTCCATGGATTCATTCAAGCAAATATTAGGAGGTGAAGAAGAAATCTTGCCTGAAAATAATACATATAAAACCGTCAATATGGCAAACATCTCACTCTGCTCCCGAGCATCTGCCTCATGTTGCTCCAAGGCATCTTCTCGGACAGTTTCCACCGATTATGGCCTGTTCTATACCAGGAGAGCATACTCTCAAGAGACTTTTTAGCGCTCATTTATCTGAATTATTCAGATCCTGGAACGCTACTAGTGTGGGCTCGGACCAAGGTCATATACATCATACTTAGTAGGTGAGCGTATAGCTCCGACTCATCTCACAATTACGAGTGTCGTCAATTGATCATCAAACGCACGATATCATTTTAAATATTTGCCCTGATAGATACAAAGACTCATCGTAGTTTATTAAAACTTTTAAAAATATCAATTTATATGTTCGCGTAAGCAACGCGCCGGCGCGTCGCGCGACACAATAAATCCACGTGATGCGAATGGTATTTTATTTGGAATGACAACTTGACCGTCCGGCGCCTACCTCACCAGGAAGCGAAAAACCAACGTGGATATGAAATTTTGAATTAGCAACGCTGTTTAAGAGGAGGGTGAAAATATGCAGCATGCAGAGCTATATCATGGCAGAAGTGCAGTTCGACATCGCCAATTTTGGATATACATTGCAGGTTCGAAGTGCATGGCATACATGGATTGGAATCTCGGAGACTCGGAGTCGTTTTGTACTATCAGCATATCCTATATCAAGACCCAGAAGAAGTACGCTGATGCTCTAAACTGGTTTTTCTCTGAGATTGCTGGTTGGGGTGAAGGAGCTCGTTGGGTAAAGCAGCTCGACGGCGGGCAGTTAGGGACGACTTTTCGACAAATGAGGCTTGACTCTAGGTATGAACCTAACTCGTCGTACTACAGTAAACATTTAACCTGTACCATAAAATCTAACCATGAACCCTTGAGTTTTGGTATCAGCTGCTAGGCCCGCAACTCTTCTGACTAGCGGCTTTCTAGGGCGCCCTGTGTAGTACGGAGGCGGAGGTCGATAGAGTGGGAATCCTTGTTAGCGAAGAGAATGAAAGGGAAAATGGGACTATACAATGATGGCGGTCCAAGGATTTTGGATTCTGGACAAGCCTCCGTGAATGGCTACAAGACCCTGGCCTTAAAATAGGCCCTGAGGATTTAACAATATGTAAGTACTATTTGCCTTTGCCGTGATTCATGAATGCCATCGAGCTTCTAAAGGTATGGTGTCATCACACCGACTTGTATCGAAGAATTCTGGGTTGCAAAGGCTCGGAACTACGCTCTACAAAGAGAAACCGAAAGAACTAAATTCGTTCTTCTGGATTGCATGCGCAGAAATATCTCACATTAGCTGGATGGTTAATTATGGCTCCTTTATCGGAAAACAAGAACCATATATCGTGGGATGTGGGACAGTTACTGAAAACTTGGTTGGGCCTTGATTTTCCTATATAGTAAGCGTACTTTTTGAATAGAACTCCAGTGATCTCCACAAAGCGCTCACTTTACGATCAAGTGAGCGATCCCTCCTTTGTCAATTACAACCTCACCCATCAGCCCGCAGTTACTTCCAATATCTATACTTCTCTCAACCCAGTACGTGTGTTAGTTTGGTAAATGCATACATCTTGACCTTGATTAATGCATTTACCAGCAGCCAAGGATGTTTTCTTCTTTGACTCTTGCCGCCTTGCTCGCTTCTGCGTTCGTTGCGCAGACTGTTGTTGCGTTACCACAATTCGGAATCGGCAACAGCGGGAACTCGGGCACCTTTACGAACAGCGGATCCAACAACGGGGGTCGAACGTCGGATTAGGTGGAAACGTTGGAGGCTCAAACATTGGATCATCGAACGGAGGGTCAAACGTCGGATTAGGCGGAAACGTTGGAGGCTCGAACATTGGATCGTCGAACGGAGGATCGAATGGGGGTAATTTAAATGGAGGCTTTAACTTTGGCGGGGGCTCGAACCAATTTGGAACCGGGATCACGTTTGGTAATGGACGCAGGAACTTGTGAGCCCGCGCGTCGGAATAGAACTGCGATCAGAAATTGGTTGTGCGTTGCAGGGATGCTGTCTAGACTAATCTCTTCGGATAATATCAAGGTCAGAAAGGTTTAGGATTCGAATTGGGGCAATATAACAGGAAAATAAAATACCAAATGAAATATGGGTGCATCAGGTTGATCGTAACGTACACATGAGAGATTATGTTTGGAAAGTACAAAGATGCGACCCACGCTGAGTGTTATGGAACTGGTATCAAAACCTATGGCCCTGAAGGAATTAAAGCGTGGAGGATGAGACATCGGACCAGGCCGACGGTGGTCACTGGTATGGTGAACTCCAAACGTAGACAACCCAGTCGATGAATATGAATAGAGCCTGGTCTGCTATCACCTTGAAGTAGGAAATTGCGTCAAGCGCCAAAAGCATCCGCACAAGGAAAACCATTGAGAAAGATGCAACCCTGATGTGAGTGAACAAAGGCAAGCCCTTTCACATCAGCAAGGATGACTAAGCACGGAGAACTCGCACCTCACAGTTTACCGCCACTCCAACTCGAACTATGTACACGAAGAAACTCGTTTCTGCAGGAAAGGAATACACAGGGGCGTTACGAGTGCTCGAATCGGTTGGGAGTGAGAGTGTGGGCTGACTAGGATCGTAGATTCCACGCGGTGTTCGAGTTTCGAGTACGAAACCAACTGGCCGGCTTCTTGCTTTGTTTTCTCGCTTGCTTCCACTAACTACGACCTGATTCTCTTCACGTACTCAATTACTCGAGTATACATGCACCCCCACTCATCGTGAACGAAATTCCTCCAGCACCAGAGCTAGAACCAGAACCAGAAGCGCTGTTGCCGCACATGATACAATCACGGTCGTCCTCGTCCGCGCTATCCTACGCGTCTTCTACGTCATCTGCATCCTCCAGCTCCTCCAGCTCTTCGTCTCCCCCTCGTTTCGTAACGTTCCGATCATTGGATCTGCGTTCTTCGTCATCGCCGGCGGCATCTGAATCGTCTGCAGACACACCGCTGCCCTCGACGATAACCGCGACTGCGAGCACGAGCGTGGTCTCGGGCTCTGCACCGATTCCACTCCCTCCATCAACGACACCTGCATCACCATCATTATCAATTCCTCCATCATCAACATCAACATCGCCACCTGCAAACCATACATCAACCCCAACTCACACCGCGAACCCCAACCCTGCCTCAAACCCTGCCTCAAACTCATCTCAACAAACCTCACTCCCAATAGTAATGGACGCAGACGACATGATCGTGCTCGACGACCTCGTGTGCACAGGGGAGTCGCGTCGGCGCTGACGCGGTGCGGTGGGCATGGGCCCGGAGATGGCGATGATGGACTAGGGAGGACTGGATGGCTTTGTAGCAGCAGCTGCTGGTGGAAACTAGTATCACGCTGCAGATGGAGATGAAGAATAAGAGGCGTCAGCCTACAACTACGACTACGATATGGAATATGAGTACGATCCCTGCCTATACGACCTGCTATTCAGCCCACCGCCCCTGCCGCCATCCAATCCATATGCAGCGCAGTTCCCTTCCCACCACATCGAGTACCACGCCTCCATCTAGGAGCTCCTCGGCTCAAGGCCCTAGTCTTGATTTTGGGCTCGGCGCACTCCTTGGTTGCCACCCTGGCCTTCCCCTTGATCGTGGAGGTGGCCGCACATTCGACGGCGTTGTAATGCAGCGTCACCAATCATCGCTTTCTCATCAGCTGATTTTGAAATAGCTCATCCACACGTCGTTTTCAGTCAATTCTTTGAAGACGTACGAATAACGCAACGCGTGAACTTCGTGGGAGCCATGTTCAGTCACATTCTCGTTTCGGGCTGCAACCAGACCCAAGATGGGGGTTAGATCTCGCTTGTCTCCTCTTCTCCTCTTTCGACGCAGACAAGAAAATATTAAAATCATGCATCAAACACCGAGAACGGAGCCGTCTACGACTACCCAACACCCATACCCCTGTTTAAACACCGTCGGTGTTGATTCTTCGCCATGTACACCACCCGAACCAGGTCGCAATTGGAATGGCAGCAAGCCGACTCGGCTCTCCTTACCCTTACCGACAGTGGTAAGTGATAAGACTGGGAGGTTGCATTTTTTGTCGATTTGTCGATTTAATTTACTGTTTAGGGTTCTTTTATGGAGTGTAGAACGGGTCTGCCAGTGTTTATGAGATGAAAGATTGGCAAGGAGTACACTTGGCGAGTAATGTCGTCACAAAAGCGTCTCTTACAATGAAGAGGGCCAAAACAAAAGTAAGTCTCTTTCTGTAGCAACCTAAAACCCATGCTAACATTGAATAACATTCAACTTTACGCTACAATCAAGATCCATCGTTCGCTCGATCATCCCAATATCGTCAGCTTCCGAGGATGTTTCGAGGACAACGAGAATGTTTATACGATACTCGAGCTGTGTCCCTCTGAATCGCTGATGGATATGCTGCTTCGGCGGGGTATTTAACAGAACCAGAAGCGCGCTTCTTTATGGTGCAGGTCATCGGGGCTTGCCATTACATGCACACCCATCGAGTGATTCACCGGGACTTAAAACTCGAAAACCTTTTGCTGGATGCAAAGATGAATGTGAAAGTGGGAAACTTTGGACTGGCGAGGCTGACTGACAACCCGGGAGACAAAAGGATGCCGATCTATGGTACCCTGCACTATACCGCGCCATGGGTATTGTTCAACACCGACAATCGACAGGGCATTGAAGTTGACTGGTGGTTTTCGGATTCATTCTGTATATGCTTATTGTGGGATACCCGCCGTTCAAGAAATAAGCCAGGCTCTCCTATCTCTGCACTGCTCAGCTTGGCGAGGCAGACTCTCCCTCTTGGGAAACGCCTCAGGTGGTGAGCTTCGTGTAGATGGCAGCCCACTGCGGATGAGGAAAATATGGCGCAGGAATTTCATATGGATCAGGAGATTACGATGATAAGGATAAGGAGGAAGGAGCTAGAGGCGCACTAGAGACGAGCAATGTGGCACAGACTTCCGTCTGTGCAGGAAGAAGTAGACATGGAAGAACATGGATAGAGGGTGACGAAGAAATGGAGAAGAGTGCTGTCAGAGAGAGGTGTGGCGAGAGGGAGGATCTTATCCCGGCTCCGATTCTTGTACCCGGTTGGGAGAGGAGTGCCGTAATATAGACCCTTTGACTACTTGAGCCTTTACCAAGCAGGCGCCGTGTACGTCCGAAAGTCATACGCATGTCCATATATACCCTGAGGAACTCAAGTTGAAAGTCCACCTCACGCAATTCGAAAGGTTCAACATCGACCGCGTGTACAAGGAGCGTACTCCCAGCTACATAAACAAGGATGTCGCCAGAGAGGATGGTATGGAATAGGTGCAAAAGCATTTTCGGATGGAATATATTTCTGTGTTTAAGCTGATCCATGATGTCGTCCAGGTGCTTTATAGACTTCCCTTTTTAAAATTTGTTTTGTTGAATATTTCACTAGTCCAATTTTGACGGTCACTCTCAGCACTCGTACTCTCGTCCAATGGACACCTCGTTACACATATCAACAAATAATATACAATTACGCGACACCCTTTACGGGATATTATGGCTGCATCTATCTCCTCCATTCCTGCCTCTTCTTAATTCATGTCGTCGATATCACGGTCGCAACAACAGCAAGCCACGGCAAACCTCAAACTGCATATCATGGATAAACTCAAACTTTGCATGGATGCGTTCAAGGAAATATCAGATGGCGAAAGGAAATTCTCATCTGCAAAAGATACATATAAAACCGTCAATATAGTAGGCATCTCACTCTGCTCCAGAGCATCTGCCTCACATTACTCCAAGGCATCTTCTCGGACAGCTTCCACAGATTACAGCCTATTCTACACCAGAAGAGCATACTCTTAAGAGAATTTTGAGCGCTCACTCAACTAGATGATGCTGATCCTGGAACTCTATTGGTGCGGGTTCGGGACAAGGTCAGATATATCGTACTTAGTGGGTGAGTGTATAGCTCTAATTCATCTGACATTTACGAGTATCGTCAATTAATCGTCAAACGCACTATATATTTTTAAATGTTCACCCTGATAAATACAAGGATCCATCGTATTTTATTAAAACTTTTAAGATCTCAAAATGTTCGCGTAAGTAAGGCGCCGCAGCGTTGCGCGACGCACTAAATCCACGTGATGCGAATGGTATTTTATTTCGAATAACACTTGACCGTCCGGCGTCTACCTCACCAGGAAGCGAAAAGCCAACGCGAATGTGAAAATTTGAAGTAGTAACGCTATTTGAGAGGAGGGAGAAAACCTACAGCATGCTGAGTTATATCATGGCAGAGGTGCAGTTCACCATCGTCAATGAATATAGGTAGCCTCGAAGTGCATGGCACACACGGATTGGATTGTCGTAGACTGGGAGTCGTATTATACTATTAGCACATCCGACATCGAGACTCGGAAGAAGTTCGCTGGTGCTAGAAACTGGTTTTACTCTAAGATTTCTGGTTCGGGTACCAGTGGGGTAGCTCGACCGCGGGTAGTTAGATGGCACGACTTTGCGACAAATAAGGCCTGACTCGGCTTGAACTCGAACCTGTCTCTTTGTAAGTAGTAAGCATTGAACCTATACCATAAAATCTCACCACGAACACTTGAGTTTCGGTGTCAGCCGCTGGGCGCGCAACTCGTCTTACTAGCGCTATTGTAGGCTGCCCTGCGAAGCACGGAGACGGAAGCCGATAGAGTGGAAAGAAAGGCTTGCCTGCTAAGCGAAGCTCATGAAAGGCAAAATGGGACTGCACGATGATGTCATTCCGGAGATTCTGCAGTCCGGACAAGCCTGTGTGCGCGAATGGCATAAGACTCTGGCCTTAAATACTCTAGGCGTGAGCATATAACAGTATGTATGCACTATTTGCCTATGCCGGGCCATCAATCTTGATTCCTGAGTGCTATCGAGCTTCCAAAAGTATGGTTTCATCACACCGCCTTGTATCAAAGAATTCTGGATTGAAAAGGATTGGAACTACGCTCTACTAAAGAGAAACCGAAAGAACTAACTCTGTTCTTCTGGGCTGCTTGCACAGAAATATCTCACATTAGCTGGATGGTTAATTATGGCTCCTTTATCGGAAAACATGAACCATATATCGTGGGATGTGGGACAGTTACTGAACACTTGGTTGGGCCTAGATTTTCCTATATAGTAAATGTGATTTTTGAATAGAGCTCCAGTGATCTCCACAAAGCGCCCACTTTACGATCAAGTGAGCAATCCCTCCTTTTGTTAATTACAACCTCACCCATCAGCCAGCAGTTACTTCCAATACCTATACTTCTCTCAACCCAGTACGTGTGTCAGTTTGATATATGCATACATCTTGACCTTGATCAATGCGTTTACCAGCAGCCAAGGATGTTTTCTTCTTTGACTCTTGCTGCCTTGCTCGCCTCTGCTCTCGTTGCGCACACTGTTGCTGCGCTGCCCCAATTCGGAATCGGTAACAGCGGGAACTCGGGAAACTTTACGAACAGCGGATCCAACAACGGGGGTCGAATGTCGGATTAGGCGGAAACGTCGGAGGCTCAAACATTGGATCGTCGAATGGAGGGTCGAACGTCGGATTAGGCGGAAATGTTGGAGGCTCGAATATTGGATCGTCGAACGGAGGGTCGAACGGGGGTAATTTAAATGGAGGCTTTAACTTTGGAGGTGGCTCGAACAGATTTGGATCCGGGATCACGTTCGGTAATGGACGCAGGAACTTGTGAGCCCGTGCATTTGAATAGAACTGTGATCAGAAATTGATTGTGCGTTGCAGGGATGCTGTCTAGACAGATCTCTTCGGAGAATATGAAGGTCAGAAAGGTTTAGGATTCGAATTGGGGCAATATAACAGGAAAATAAAACACCAAATGAAATATGGGTGTATCAGATTGATCGTAACGTACACATGAGATATTATGTGTTGAAAGTACAAAGTGCGACGCACGCTGAGTATTATGAGACTGGTATTAAAACCTATGGCCCTGAAGGAATTAAAGCGTGGAGGACGAGACATCGGACCAGGCGCCGATGGTGGTATGGGAGGCATATGTCGATTGGTCTTATAAGATCCAGGCACAATGACCTTCTCACGACTCTCCCTCAACAAAAACACCCGTCCTCCGCATGGATCCCGGTCTGCGGAGGTCTCGGATGACCTTTCCGCTTGTTTCCCGCCGAATATTATTTTTTTCACTCATTCCTAAGTAGGATGTCACATCATCTTCCGTGGCGAAGTCCCAAACAACGGGTGGGTACAATGTGGCGCTCTTGGGGCAACGGTTGTGTGGTGTTGTGATACTTATGGTCGTTTGAGACCAATTCAAAGGTAAGTTCTTTGTTTAACTGACTTTGTTCCAGTGGGGTGAATGTCTCCTTTTGTTCCCGGCTTCTCAAGTCCAAATTACAATACCAGCTATATCATACGTTTAGTAGTATAATTTTAACCTCTATTCCTTTCAGTACATAGGATAGAAGGAAGGCAAAGGTATCTTTTCAGCAAGGCAACCGATTAAAAAGTCTAAAAGGTAGAATATCGCAAACCTTGAACCTGAGCTACCGGGTTTTCAATAACTTGCCTCTCCATTTGTTGCTTGCACACCGTTGAGATGGAGGAGCCTATTCAATAGAATTCTTTTCACTATTTGATCATTGGTATTCAGTGTGCAGTTTGTAAATGAGACTGCTGAGAGACATGATGCAACCCGGGGTGTCCGTGGCCACTTGGCTAGTTGGCGCACGGCACACCGCAGTCGCTAGGCGCTGGTTTGATTCCTAAGATATATAGAATTCTTTAAGTTGTGGAGCCTACTTTTCCCTGGGATCCCAAGCACTCACCATGTACAATGCGACCGAACAGCTCAGGTCAATCGTCGATGCTATCCATGGACACAATAATATTGTTGTTCCTAATTCACTCAAAGACGCCTTCGATGCAACTTGCCATTACCTTCTAAATTATCGCACCCCATCACCATCGCCACCTGATTCAAACACTATGTTACAAGCTAGAGAATCTTCTAGTCATATTTCCAGCGCAGCATCTCTTACTCTAACTGAGCTCTTTTCACCTCTTATTACCCCTACTCCTCAGTACAACGTCAGGCTAACCAAAAACGACTCTCACTACCTTATTTATTCACCAGCCAGACGTACTTGTTGAATATCCAGAAACCAGTGCCACAGGTCGAATTGGGCACCTATTTTTGATGGATCTGAAGTCAGAATGGGTTAATCCTGCTCGGAACTTCGCATATTCGCAAGGCGAGCCACGGGGATCGAGTGGATCAAATCCTGTCACCTGCCGCTTACTTGTAAATGAAAGAGGAGAGGAAGTTCCTTGCAAAGAGTCCCACTCAACATGTACGTCCCTCTTACAGTCAAATAAAATTTTTAACAAAAGAATAAAATCTCAAGGCCAGGGGATCCAAAGTTTGTCCCTTTAGTGACCTTCAGGGATTAAAG
Source organism: Psilocybe azurescens (assembly GCA_023853785.1). Classification (NCBI taxonomy): domain Eukaryota; kingdom Fungi; phylum Basidiomycota; class Agaricomycetes; order Agaricales; family Agrocybaceae; genus Psilocybe; species Psilocybe azurescens. The sequence continues at coordinate 17,995 of JAJIRX010000831.1, read as the reverse complement.
ACTTCGCATTTTCGGGCTTCCAGAGATGACCTCGAGAAGCGCTTAAATCAAGATCGAGTTACACGGAATAATCGCTCCCCTGACAAGGCATTATTTGAGAAAACGCTCTCATTCTTCTTTGCAATAAAGAAGCACGGTTGTGTTACTCCCGGAAATCCATTAACTCCTGACTCTGAGACTGAGGGCACTCGCTCTGCCTTTCATTCGCGAATTAATCAAGGCACGGGCGTGGGGCGCACAGTGATGCCTTCATGCAATGGGCAGATACTTTTCGAATATACAGCAGATGGTCGGCCTTATCTGCGGTGAGTAATGTTTTGTGTGAGTAAGGAAGATGGCGTACTAATCATTGATTATCTTTAGTTGTGAATATTACCGTCGGGGAAATTTTGACATTGATCATTTTGTTGATTTTAATATTGATCGAGGATACTACGATGCCAAATATCTTGAGGCCCTATTCGAAGATGACAAGAGTACAATTTCAGAATATGAGGAAGATGCCGCACTATATCACAATACTGGCCCACGTACTGCTTGTTCTTCCATTGCAAATTTCTCTACAATCAAGCTAAACTGCCGTGAGTGGAGTGAACATATTATCACATAAATGACCTCAATAAATCCCCTTAGCTGCGGAGCATCGAAACAATGATGGAAGCATGGTTATTTCTGAGATGCTCCATCTAGAATGCCATTCAAAATTTCGTATTTTTGAACCGCTTGAGGAATTCCGATCTCAATGTCCAAAGATTCTGGTTATTTGCCATGGTGACCACCCCCACCCAATACCACTTCCTACTAAAACACCTCCAGCGATTAAGAAGGTTATTTTATCCCTCCTCAAATCTCTACATTATGACCTACCTGATCTTACCCCAAGGCGCTTCTTGAGACACATTGCAACGGAGAGATTCCTACAAAATAGGCTTCCAGATATTTCAAGCCCTACACTCATTGACTTACACCCATCACTTGGAAATAAGGACCACCTTCGTTCCTTTATTCTGAAAGTGCAGGAAAGCCAGTTTCCTGCAGGAACCGGTTGGGATGGTAAATATTTTTAATCATCAAATACTTGAAATGATTTTCGAATGCTGACAATTACTAAAGGTGTAATTCGCCTTAAGCAGGTGCAGGATAAAGTGCTTCCTGCCCAAGAGGCATATATTCGCATTGTGCTTGAGATGTCACTGTCCGAGATAACGAAATTAAGTACTGATGATGATGATTTTGAAGATGCTGGTGATGATCTCGACCAAGATGTACCCTTCCGAATCATTGTATGCATGCGTGTAGATGCAAGTTTTCGTCTGCTTGCTGCCCAATATTTACAGTGCGATATTGGATTTAAGCGTGTCATTGGATTCAAAGAGTTTGAGCTTGGAGGTCTGGATCCTGAAACCCGAACAAGTGCGTCTTCCCTACTTTATCTTTTATCCCACTCAATCATAAGTCAGGCATTACATATTGTCGAATTTATCTTAACCGCCAAAATGCCATTGCCCACCAAATTGTCTTTGAGAAAATTGAGCAAATTGTCCAAGAAGACACTGGGGAACGTCTCCAATGGCGCCATCTCTATGCAAAAATATTTTTGAAGCAGTCGGGATACTTCATATAGGTGTTGATCAGCACGGTGGACAGGCAAAAGGTAAACTTTCCGATGTACTGCTCATTTAAATTTTAAGATTCATTCATCTTTTCCTCTCCCAGGACTCGGGAATCATCTACGAGCATTGGCTCAGACGCTCCCACCAAAGCCAGACCTTCATGAGCCTCACCGTCTGATTCAAGAGCTTGATGAATATGAGCATCTACGACGCATTCTGAGGCTTTGTGTCAACCATTTTCTTTGCAACATTCGGAAATGCCAGGTTCCTGAGCCGGTACGGGCTGATATGCGAAGCCTCGTTTGCATGGAGCACAAAGACTGGGATGGCACTTTAACACGTATTGAATTAGCAGGTGGAAAGGCAGGGAAAGGTCTGTATTAATTTCTTACTGAGACTAGCCGACTGACCTGATATCCATAGATTGGCTTAGTGATAAGATTCGTGCCAAGTTTGTATTTCCCGGCATCTGCTGGGAAAAGAGCTTCATTCCCCAATCTATTTGGCAAGTTGGCGATCCAACAACTAATGTGAGTGAAGGGGGACACTTTGACGTTAACTTAGAAGGAACATCTTGTACTCTTGTCGGGGGTATACAGAAGGGCCAGTACTTCGATAATCTCAAGTTCAGAACCCTAAAGGTACATAGATAATTTCATTGACTTTTCTACTGCTTACCCACTTCAGAACATTCACCTGACTGGAATACGACCTGATTATAAACGTGGCCATATCTCTGAGAGTATCAGCCGTGGTTTAAAAACGCAAAGGTAGGCAGTCAAAATTATGTGGGCACTCATTTACTGACGAAAATGTAGGTCACTCCCACCATAAATTATTGGCCAATCAAGATGCTACAATCGAGCGAAATAATAAGCGCCTAAAGAAAGCACAAGAAGCTAAAGTTTCCACTGAGCTGCGATTGAAGACAGCTCAGGAAACTTGCAATATGGTACCAGAACGTACTGTGATCTCAATGAATCGGGTGACAAAGGCATATGAGAAGGCAGTGGAAGCAAGCCTTCAAGTCATAGGCTCTGGCTCAGGAAAGGTCGGACTACTGCTACCTCGTAATATTGGTGATCCAAGGAGTTGCAAAGCGCCATCGTCAATCACTGCTGGCAGGGGCCGTTTTTAGATAGGGCAAAATCTTCGTAAAAGATCAGTTTGCTTGTTTTAGTTTTAGTCAGATAATAGCACAGCTAAAATGTCACTAAAAGGTCTCCTTTTAGTAACAATTGCAGACCGATAAAATGTTGCGTATTTAGTTTATTGTAGTCTCAATAAAATATTGCTTCAATTGTAACTTTATCGGGAGGGCAAATCGGGCATACACGACACATTTTGGCCAAATATTATGGACAACAATAGATCAAATTTGTATAAGGAGAAAAAAAGGAACAAAAAGAAATGCATACCAATTCTTTTCTTGACACTCAAACTTAAACTTTCTCAATTGTTTTCGCCGTCGGTAAAATTTTTGCAAAAATGACATATTTAACAAGTAGTAATAATTATCGCCCCTCCATGCGACTCGCCAATCGGGGTTCGACGGAGGTCACAGACTCACAGTGACCTGATGCGGAAAGCCAAGGCTGAGCTATGGTACGGAATCAAAGTGGATAAAAATTGAAGGTCTAGGCAATGGGAAGGGATGCACATATTTTGTTCGATTGTTCAAGATTTATCATCGTGACCTTTCTCCAAGAAGGTGCCGACTTCAATTTCACGCCCGCCATCCCGGTATGGCTAAGAGGCAGGACTTTCCCATCTTGGATCTTCAGCAAATGCTCTTGATACCAGTGTTCGTCCCATTCCGTCCAATGTCCCCAGTTGAACGAGTTACTCGCTTGGTCCCAATATTCAGGCAGCGGCCACCATGAGAGTTTTGCAATTTGGTCTTGATTTCCTAAAATATGGTTAGATACCAATAGACTTAATGAACATGGAACATACCAGTATGGCAGTAAAACATCCCACAGATTATGGCAAGTTCGTCGTCGGTGAGATTGTCATCCCAAAAGTCCCTTGGGAGTGGTCAACGGAACAACCAAGACGATAGGTAGTTACTACTGAAGAAGGGCCAGAGAGGACCGCGTCGACTCCAAGACACTCTTTGGCGAGGGCGGCCTACAATTCCCCCCGAAGAATAGCTGCTCGGCCACGAGGGGTGGACAGGGAGTCGATTGTGGTCTGAAAGATATGTCTGGTAATCGTTGACGGTAAATGTGTAGTTGGCGCTACGCCGAGGAATTGCTGCTTCGATCCCAGACAAAGAAATCGTTGATGGGAGTGGGTCTAGGGTGAGATATGTGCGAAAAGACATGCCTTCTTCGGCAAGATGTTGGGCCACATCTTCAATCGGGACGCTCTCGGTTTTGATATCGACCAGCCATCTGGTTACATAGAGTGCATTGGCAGATGTTGTTAATGCGATATGCCAATCACGCGGCCTATCATTGCACAGAGAGGATTTCAGAAGGAGATATTCGCCGTTTGGAAGTTGACGAAGGTGACAGGAGATGAGGTCCTTGGTTAGAGGATTGTAATTATCCGCCAGAAGGTCCCATTCGAAGGCTTGTGGTCCAGCTGCTTGTTGCATCCCTTTGATGAAATTGACGATAGGGCCAGTGAGTCCCGGAAGAGGTTCATTGACTTTGGCATCGAGGCCGACAGATTTCAGACATTCACCCCAGTCATTGTTAGAATTTACGGGGTAGCATCAGAAATAGGTATAGGGGCCAGAAACCTGTAGTAGCGGTATAGGTACTGATGAATATTGACCTGACCTGCACTATGCTCCAGATTGGTCTCTGGACCGCGCTCGGAATACCTTCTCAGGTCGATGGAATAAGCATTCGGATTTCTTTGAACCTCCTCAACCCGCTCGTTGAGGATGGCTTCATAGTCCTGAGCTTCTGTGCCAAGTTCTGGGGCAGAGGACACTGGGTGCATATCCCGTAATCGTCGTCGTCGTCGTCGTCGTCGTTGTAGTCGTCGTCAGGTTCTCCAAAGTACTCGCAGCAATCCCAGACATTCGAAACGGCGTCGTATATTTTTGGGAAACTGAGTGCTCTCCAAGGGTGTCTTCACGTAACCGGTTGGGAACGCGTGTACGGACGAGCTCGATTCCATCGTCTTCACTCCAATCCCACAGATATACTTCGGCAGAGACCGTGGGTGGCTTTCGCTCCCGGTTCAGACGTGTCATGCGATCTCGGTCATTTTCCTTGGCGATGACTCTCTTATTTCTCTCCGCGCGATCAGCAAAAAAATTTCCCAAGGCTTCGTAGCAAGGTAAGCCTTCTTGGCTTTCTGGTACTCATCGAGCGAGAGCTCCGTAGGTCGGCGAAGAGGGAGATAAAGGACGAGGTGATGGTGCCGAAGAAGGAACGATCGGAACCGTTCGAGATGGTGACTTGGGGATAAAAGTTGTCGCATCTTGTAAGAAGTGCGCTGGGGGCCGCAATTGGTCAGGACCGCCTGGGTGCCAGCAATACCAAACAGGTATATGAAAGGCAAGGAACCATTGGACGCTTGGTTGGTGTGGCTGTGGATTGTGAATGTTGAGGAAGGTCCCGACCACGTGGACACTGCTGAGAAAAGCTGCATATCCTGGAGGCTATCATGGAATTCAACCAAGCTTCTGGAATATGGTCGTCGCTGAGCAGAGAGAACCAGTCTTTTGCTTCCTCGGGTTCGTTTAAGCTCAAAATATCGGCCATCTTGCCGGAGATTAATGCCATCCACATGAGGAACCAATCGCGTGAGGCAGCGATAGAAAGACAAGCAGAGCAGTGTTCCCGATAGGCTTTGCCAAACCCGAGAAAAGATGGAAGAGGTGGCTTCAGGGCCGCACGAATTTGCGTTCGGTGATGTTTATTGAGGAGGAAAGCGATCATGAGGAGGCCATCCTCCAAATCCTTCCACTGAGAGACCTTCTCTGATGCCAACCCGTACTTATCTCCATCTCCATATGATATGATGTGGGGGACAAATTCACGGAGGCAACCAAACACGAGTCCATCGAATGAGGGTCGTGAGGGAACAAACACGAGATAGTGATATGGTCGCGTCCACCATGTGGGCGATAGGAACCTTTCATATCGCGCATCCTGACGATGAAAGGGGTAGGGATTGTTTTACGTGGTATTCCGGTATGGCTACTCTGACAGCGAGCAGTTGGGGGAATAGTAGATCTCCCCATTCCTAAGGAAAGCATGCCTGAAAGAATGGTCAATTTCGCTGGAACTGAGGCCGGGTTTCATTCTAGCAGGAGTTTAGTAATGAGAGCCTATCAAACATACTGAATACATACATTGAATAGAAGTTGTTTGAACGATAAAATTCGCGTCGAGTGTGTTGGACAAGAGCGAAGCGACTGAGGGCTCTAGGCACCCAGAACACGGTGTCAAAGCGCCAAAAGGAGAGATAGCGGTAGGATTTGAGGTATTGGAGATTGGGATGCAGGACTCTGGGCTCTGGACACCCAGAACACAGCGTCAACACGTCGAAGAGGAGAGGTTGGGTGGAGGACTCTGGGCTCTAGACACCCAGAACACAGCATCAACACGCCCGAAGAGGGAGAGGTTGGGTGGAGGACTCTGGGCTCTAGACACCCAGAATACAGTGTCAACACGTCGTAATGAGAGAAGGTAGAGGTAGGTATAAGTGGAAGTGGTCAAAATGAAGAGAGACGAAGTTATGTGAGTGAATTAGTGTGTATTAAAGAGAGAGATAAGTAGGAGTAGACAGATGGCCTGTAGAAGCACTCTAGACACCCAGAGTGCGTTGGTCGTCGTCAAAGAGGTTGAGAAACGACTTAGGACAACAACTGGCACTAGTGTTTGTCAGCGTCTTTGCGTACAAACATCACATGTGCACTTCGTCCGGCGCCTCACTTCGACTGTTGGCACTTGTGACATTGTCACTTGTGCCTTCCCGTCCACTACTCTGGGTGTCTAGAGTCGTGGCTAGGGTAGCGCAACATCGCCTCGGCTCTGGGTGTCTAGAGTCATGGCTGAGGATGTTACTCTGGGTGTCTAGAGGAACAGCGACTCGTCCTGCGGTTGGTTCACGGTTCTCTTCTCGCTCTGGGTGTCTAGAGTGAGGACTGATACTGTGTCCGGGGCAATGGCGATATATGTGCGATGTTTCGACCGATGCCTCCTGGTGCACCACTTCCCTTCGACTACGTCGGTTGACTGACGGCGCTCTTCTCGGCTCTTACTCTGGGTGTCTGGAGTGGTGCCTGATATATCTTGAGGCTACTCTGAAGTCTTGTTCTGGGTGTCCAGAATGTTTGACTTCGCTATTGACATGGCATAACTGGGTATCGATTGTAAGTACGTATTGGAATCAAACTAATTGGTATACTAATTATTGTATGCTATGATTACAGGGAACGCCATCTCTGGCTCGGGTTGCAAAAAGCTCAACTCTTCGCTAGTGAGGTTCGACAACCAGGTTTTGTCGTAGAAGTTCCTCGGGAGGCCCTTGATAGCCGACCTGGTGCTCGGTGTTGCCCCTGCAAGACGCGTTCGTTCTCGGTATGGATTTCCGGGCTTTGCATTTCCATAACGATTGTACCGATTGAAATCACGGTCGATCATTTGGAGATATGGAATGAGTTCTCGACTACGCCAAGCGACCGACCTGATAACGAACTTGCGGGGTTACTTCCACATTCGACACTGCTTTTGTCAGAGCTCGTACCGCCCAAACCAAGCCTAGTCGCAACAACCCAAAGGAAATACCATACATCATCAACACTTCCATCGGACTTGCTTTTGTTTCCGTCCGTTATTTCAATTCGGAGGTCTTTGAGCTGAAATTCGGTAAGCATCCAGCTATTTGTTTAGATAAATGAATGTCAACTTACATGGTGTCGCCTAGCATCCCGTCTTGTCACCTTCTGCATCTTTTTCTTCTTTTGGGAGTTGCGAAGTTTCACCTCTTTATCGTCTTCGCCCTCCTTCGCTTGCCAACTCTTCCATTCCTTCTTGAGGTTCCCAAAGCGCTGCCAATACTTCTCATAAATAACGGGCCATTCGGACTTCTCAATGCGCAAAAGTTCCCCTTGGTTTTCCAAGAAATCGTCAAAAAACATCTCGGCCAGGCGCGCGTTCCACGGCTCCTTCTTCTTGTAGGCGAATGCAAGCTCCATTGGAATAAGCTTTGGACCTTCCCCTTCTCCGTCAGCAAAGGCTTCAACAGTATCTTTGGTTGGCTGTGGAAGTTTACGGATCTCATTGTCGTTCTGCACCTGGAGAAGTTTGTTCATATGTTTCCGGATTGCCGACTATGGAAAAAATCAGTCCACCATTTTCTTTTGAAGACATTTATTTTCTTACCACCAACTCGCGTGTTCTTGGAATCCTCTCTCTATTCGATTGCTCGACAATCGTCCCAGTAACATTTTTCTTTGAGGTCCGTGTCGGAGCCGACCGACTTGCCAATTCTGGCCCTGAGTCGCAAGGACGATCTGGACAATTGCCGCAACTTGCTCTGGTGTCATTCCAAGTGGCTGAAGTAACGACGTTGGCATGTTTGTGGGATTGGGTGTTGGCTTGGTGGTGGGATTGAAAGGCTTTGTAGGATCCACTCGTAATCGTGGCCCAGCACCTCCGCGTGGTCTTTGGAAATGAAAGACAGGCTTTGGGACGGAAGATTTATCGTCGTTCTGTGAGAGAGTCAGCGTAGATCTCCAAGACAAAAAGGCATCTTACCAATTCTTCCCCGTCGTCCTCGTCGTCGTCGCCATCGCCCTCCTTGTCACTATCACTGTCGGACTCGGCAGTCATTTCATCATCATCATTGTTCAACGCAGCACGACGGTGTTTTCTCCCCGTAACTTTCTTCCCTTCCTGTTTTTGGTTTCCCTTGTGGTCATGGTACATGTTGACATCATCGCCTTCGAATTCATCGTCGTTGAATTCAATTGGTTCCTGGCCCGTTCCTCAGCATCCTTTGCCATAGAGCTTGAGTCTCCCTCATTCGAAATGCTCTCTTTGGTTGTCGCGGCATCTTCTGCGTGTGATGCTTTATGGAGCATGACCGTTTCCGACCCCACTTCAGTGGCACTGGCCATGTGAATGTCTTCCCCACTGGGCAAAGGATTGTTGGGCAAAGGATTGTTGGAGGAATTTGGGGTCGATATGGCAGCAACCTGAGTGGTTGACCCATTGCCTAGATTGTCCCTTTTCGCGATATCCCCCTCCAGCTTCTCCAGTCGTGCCATGAACTCCGATAATTCGGTTTTTATAAACATCGACCTATCATTTGTTAGCTTTTAAATGGTTTCGAGGGCACATATAGCTGTACCTGGGCCTCTAATTCAATGATCCGTTCCTCCCTCTGTCCAAACAACAATTTTGTCGCCAGTCCTTCCTGTTCGATGAAGCGTGTTTTCTCGGCCTATATATGTTGAAGTCAATTTGCATATACAGGGCATTTTAAGGCATACCTGAGCCTCTACCTCAGCACTCTTCTGATTAATTATCTGCCTGGTTGCCAATGCATGCTGTTCGACGACGCGAGTTTTCTCGACCATCGATTCTTCCGAGATCGGAAGTCGTTCAGTACCCTTATATTTCCCTGCTCTGCCTTCAAGAGATGGGATGTACGGCTTGCGGGATATTGGCCTTTTTCACCAAATTTGAACTGAAAAGGTGATCCCAATGCAGGCGCGGAAGGAATTGAAGTTGAAATTGGTTGGACAGAGGTTATGGCGGACAAACGTCCAGGGCTATCATCCATGAGTGGTCTCGGAACTGCATCCAGCTGCTCCCCTGCCAATGGGTGGCTCGAAGTCGGCACCAGTCCTAGCGCATATCCAAAAGGCGGTGGTATATAACGTGAGGGGAGTAAACACGCCCATGAGATTCTAGATCTCTGTATTAGAAAATGGACAGATATAGCATCGTGTAAATACCTCTTCGTCGTTGGTCGATTTCTGGAATTTGCTGTTAGATGCGGTGTTTTCGTTCATCTCAACGTCCTTGGTTCTAGTCCGCGGCCTGGACAGTGGTAAAATCTGCTGTAGGAATGAACTCGAAGGCATGGTGTTTCGGTAAAGCAATTTGCAACCGTAATACTACTGCTATATATTGAATATAATAACTTTATTGTTTCACTACATGGGTATACGACTTCAAGCTACCGAGTAACCGAACAATGGCTCCTTTCTCCTGAGTCGCCAAGTGGAGAAAGTGTCGATGCAATGCAAACTAGTACTCGATCCGACCCTTCGCGATCCACTTGCCGCTATAATGCAAGTCGGTATTTATAGCGTTCTTTTGTCGACTTGCAAAACTGAGCGAACATCAAATACAAATCAAGTAAGTTGTCCGGTTGTCCATCACAAGTTTATTGTTATAATTGTTATGATTTTGTTATCCATCTACATGCACAAGTGCGTAGAATGGATTACATGGTTACAACAGGGCTCACAATAATTATTATATAAAGTGTATGGTCTCGGAGTTGGGAGCAAAGCAAACAGCAAAGAAGTCGATCTTTGTGCTCAATCGCCTTTGAACATCAGAAATGCCCGAAAAACTCCCAGTTTATGCTTTGAAGAAGGTATGAAAGAAATTGATATATTGGGTTATTGTACTTACACAAGCTCCCACTACTTCCCTAGGTCAAATATTTCAGAGTCAGGGGGGCGACTTTATCGCCAAGGTGAAACCAGGCCATTCTTTGGCAATATAATGGTCCAAGATGCAGCTCCGAAATTGAAGCAGGCAGCACAGTGCTTTTGGAGATCCATTCCCAAGTCATACATCTATGACTATCACATAGTCATCCTTAGAAGGCCGCCAAGTCACATGAATTCCAGATATCATGTAAGAACCGAACAGGCCTCGTGTACAACAATGTTATACCGACAAGATAGGCGGAAAATGGCATGGGGATATTGTGGTCATGAGGATAGGCAAGAAAAATCCGTCTGACCCAGTTGACATGGGTGGAAAGGATGCAGGACGCGTAGACTTTGCTGTCAAAAAAGTGAGTTGGTGCATCCACAATGCAAATTTGTTGAAATTTGATGATATGTCTTACCCTTCAGATTCTTGTCTTGTGTGAGGCAGTCTGGTTTGAGGGTAGGTGGAGAATGGCTTTGCTTCCGGAGACGTTGAAGATCCAGGAAACGCGATTCTGTAGCTTCATAATTTTTAATATACCCCATTGGTTGATATGCCAGGAGATAGGGTTGAGCATTTAATTGTTTGGCGGTGTTTGGTAAAAGCTTGGACTTGGTTCAATCGCCTTTGGCGGTGTTTGGTAAGAGCTTCGGCGGACTTCATACAATCGCCCAACACACTTCGCAGAGTCCGCCATGCTTGAACAAGATCGTCCACTGGGTGTCTAGTGCACGATCCCAACCTCAACGTTCAACCGCCAATACGTCCCAACGCACTTCGCAGACACCGACTCCACCCATACTTGACGAGATGCGTCCACTGGGTGTCTAGTGGACGATCTCAACGTTCTCAATACCCAACACGACCCAACGCAGTTTGCAGACACCGACTCCGCCACGCTTGACGAGATCGTCCACTGGGTGTCCAGTGGACGGTTTCAATGCTCAAGTGCACCAGTAATACGACCAGGATGCTCACTCTCTGTCTGTCTTCAATGTGTTCCAGGGTGACCAGAACATATCTTGTTTGAATTGAACGTCTTCTGGGTGTCCAGAGGACCTCTTTATTTGTGGTATATTGTACTACTATCTACTCCTTACTCTTCGATGAAGCCCGCCTTGCAATCTGTAAGTCTCGTCAAATGCTGTTCTGCTGATATGCTTATATGTAATTCCTTACCTTCTCGATCTCCTCAGTGGTCTCTCTTCCCTTGTATTCCGAGCTGTTTGTGAACTGTTTTTAGGTAAGTCTTCAGCATGTCATGTACTGGCCAATCTTTCTACGTAGTCTTTCAGGAAACTGAATTCTTTGTGAACCTAGATTCTTAAAGTAAGTCCTTGAACATAATTTGGGGAACGAAATGTCACTGACAGTCTCTAAGAGCTGATGAACCTTTCTCTTGCTTTGCCCGCGATAGCTCTTGCTTGTATCAAGCTTCTCCTTGGCCAATTTTGTGACGACACTCTTAAGTTTTCGGTCAGCGGCTTTGTATTTAGACTCTACAGGGTGACTTACCAATACACTGTCATAGGTCTTCTGGTTCCAACCTAACGCCTTGCTGAGGTTATAGCCACCTCTTCCTGGACGCGATACATCACCCTTTGGCTTTGGTATCAACCCCTTTCTGATTCCCTCACTTCCGGTTGCTTCTTCGTCCTCACTCGCTTCTTCGTCGTCGTCGTCGCCCATGATCTCGTCATCATCTGACATGATGAACTCGACCTCGATTGCATCTCCTATGGTTGAATGGCCTGGTGATGCGCCACGTTGTACACCCTTTGAAGGAGCTTCGGAAATTCTGACCCGCTTGGGTGGAGTAGTACGCTCGCTGGACTGGAGTAGTCGCTCGCTGGACTGGAGTAGTCGCTCGCCTGACTGGAGTAGTCGCTCGCTGGACTGGAGTAGTTGCGCGCCTGATGTCAGGTGTAGGAGAATGCTCTCGTTCTTCTAAAATAATTGACGGAAACTCCATTCGTGGAGTAATGGTAGGAGGAGGGTGAAACACTTTGGGAGCAAATATGAGCCTAGCCGTGATCAGTGGAAGATGGGTTTCAATCTGAGCATCCATGGTTCGAAGTTTACATTTGCGTTTCGATGTGGACGCACTTATAGTCTGATTCCTGTATTGTATTTGCTTTGTATTTCGTTACCAGCTTGAATAATAAGTGCATTGTTTTAAATCCGGATCCGACAGCTTTGTCTTTGCCTTCGCCTTGGGGATATTGACACCGAGATGACAGTGCCAGGACACACTTACCAGATTTATACATCATACGTCATCTAAGTGTGTCGTTAAGTAAACAATAAGTGAATGACAACAATAAAATCGGTTCTCATATAATAGGATGGGTTGACCTCAGAAGCAATTGACATAGTACTATCGACTCTCATGTTGGCTGATCTCCTCTATAAATGTTTTCGTCTTGTTTCCGTCTATCTGCGCTCATCACCAGATGAGGTGTGTTTTTAGGGTTCATGAAATAACTTATTAATTACGCATGATTTAGGCCTACTACAAGTACGCTAAGTTCAAAGGACCAACAGGCCCAGTGAACTGTCTATCTTTCACCCACGGAGGCGAACTACTGGCTAGTGGAGGTACGTATGTCATGACTAACGGCTTCGCTGAATCTGAAAGTGTTGTAGGTGACGATGAAGCGGTGCGCATCTGGGAGATTTCCACGAAGAAGTGCCTGGATATTCTCGAAGATCCTGGGAAACGATGGGGCCAAATTACGTGTCTGACCTGGCTGGGCAGCCCAGGGAACGACGAACTGAAGCCAATCGCGTTTGGTACTGGTCGTGGTCTTGTAGTCATTTATCGGCGTCCAAGGGTCGATGTAGGCCTTTTTCAACATTTCCTGAATAAATTATGTTGACAACTTTCAAGGCACGAATGGTCGAATTGGCTAGTAATAGGGTGTTTGAAGCTAGTGACCCGGTTGAAGCAATTGCATTTGACAGCAAAAATCTCACCTTGCAATAACAAGTCACCATGGTAGTATTGCCTTGTACGATATTGGTAGAAATGGTGAGTTATATCTGGCACCATTGTGGAGTAATATAAATTAGTCGATCAACAGGAACTATGATTGAGCTGTGGTCAGTGAAAAGCAACAAAGAAAGAAGATCGGCATACCGCGATCTGTTCAATTTTTTGGGGAGGCAGGAAGATCTTAGTTTTTATTCTGGAAACTGGCGAAATGTAAGCACTTTTTGGAACGAAGACCGCTGAGACTTACAGTAGCTCTTCTCAGGGTTTGCCACGATGTAGAGACATCTCGAGAAGAATGGAGAAAGGTCCTGAAGTCGGGAATGTAAGTCCAAAATAAGCACGATCTTTTGGATACTCACAAAGTTGATCAGTGGCAATGCGACGACCTGTCCCTCAAGCAAGCTATTACTTGTTGACAATTTGTCAAAAGGATTTGATTTGTCACGACTTACCACGCTCTTCTCCCTCTTGCGCCTTCGCAATCCCCAGTACCAAGAAGTGTGTCAAAGATGGAGCCTTTGCCGAGCAGGGATCCGCGATTGTCTGCGGAAGTGACCATGGAAGGGTATATATATTCACCAATTCGTCGTCAATTCCCATCCAGGTCTTGGCCCCTGCTAGCAAGAGAGTGGAGGTGCAAGCAATCAGTGTACGTCGTGATAATTTCTCTCTTGAATGTACCTCTGACCATGACACTAGACAACGACAACCACCGAGGCACATTTTATAGCAAGTGGTGTATGCGGCCGGGTCTTTCGAGATCACTGTATGGGAAAAGACGGTAAGAAAGAAAACATACCGAGAATTGTTGAGAAACCTACCGATGAATGTCAGATTAAAAAGGCGAAGATATACGATGAAAGTGACTACAATAGCGAAAGGTCGGAAGGATTTTGAATCTTCTGATAATTCTTCTGGTATTACATTGGACGTCGGCGATTTGGGCACCTCTTGCTTCACAGGTAAATATTCCTGCATTATACATGTAAGGAGATACTGATAATTTCAACAGGCAGCAAGACGTACACTGGAAGGGATCAATCAGATCGTCGAGCAGTCCACCAAGGCTCAGGCAGGAAGGAAAGGACCGGGGATAACTGAATGGGATCCGAAAGCAGCATTTCCGCCATCGGAGGAGGATGAATATGACGGAGACGGTATCGAATGGGGCAAGCTTCAAGGCGAAAGGTGGGACGAGCTTTAGTTGGTGTCGAAAGAAAGGTGGTGCATATCCAACTAGACACCCAGTTGATATGGAGTTGAAAGCGTCGAGAGCGAGGATATGCTTTGGAAGGAAGTTCCCTTAAGAAGTCTTATTATATTCTCTATTTTTTTTTCATGTAGAAGGTCCCAAGCACTTACCGAATGATATATCTGAACGACTGAGTCGAGTAATTACAAGTTGGTAGGAAGTCAACTAGACACCCAGTTGACAGTTCCTATGAGAGAGAGGAATATGACCGACGGATATCAACTCCACATCAACCAGACACCTAGTTGATATGGAGTTGAGAGCCAGGAGATAGTACGGGTTGAGCGGAGAACGAGCTAGCGGGTGGTTCAATTGTTTGGCGGTGCTTGGTAAGAGCTTCGGCGGACTTCATACAATCGCCCAACACCACTTCGCAGAGTCCGCCACGCTTGAACAAGATCGTCCACTGGGTGTCTAGTGGACGATCCCAACCTCAACGTTCAACGCCCAACACTCCCAACGCACGCAGCAGACACCGACTTTGCCACGCTTGACGAGATCTTCCACTGGGTGTCTAGTGGACGATCTCAACGTTCAACGTTCAATGCCCAACACGACCCAACGCAGTTTGCAGACACCGACTCCGCCACGCTTGACGAGATCGTCCACTGGGTGTCCAGTGGGCGGTTTCAATGTTCAGTACGAGCTTATAACATGAGATCTGGGTGTCCAGATATCAGTTTCCGGACTTCAAGACCTTCAAGATGTTTCTCCTTTTCGAGAACAATAACACTTTCTCAGTGGGGCGCCGGCGAGCAGCAAGAATGGTTGCAAGGCGACAATTGTTCCATATTCGCTCAAACCTCGAGTATTTCTTCAGAGCCGCAAGCTTTGCCCTCAACATCTCATCCGTCTTTGTCGCTCCCAATTTCAACCCTCAACAACTTCATCCATTCCGACGCTCCCTTCTTTGTACATCGGGTGTCTGCTGTACAATATCTCCCCAAATCACATCCCTTCGCATTTTCACTGTCTTCCAGCGATCTCTTCGTCGTACAACGGGTGTCGGGTTTCTTACAGATATGGTCAAAGTTCCCTGCCATTGTGCATTCTACAAGTGCGGAGGCAAAGATATCGACCCTCGTACCCAGAAGGCCCACTCCCTTCGTGATCGAACAGCCCAGGAGCATCAGCATGCAGGCGCTCCCAGTCAATCTGCTTTAGCCCAGAAAGCTGTTGACGCTGCGGAAGACGTTATTCAGAACCAACTTGATACCATAATTCAACATCTGGCTACAACAAAACTATCCAATTCCCGAAAGCAGATTCTTCCCTTGATATCGTCCACGATCTATCCCCGTCTCTGTATCAGCCTACGGAGGACTCATCTGTGAGGATTGCCCGTGTACATCGGGTCCTTGAACGTCTGAGTGAAATAGAATTTTCAGCCAGTACCCTACACGCGGAAGTCGCCACCAAACTTCACCATTCGCAGAGATTGCCTTTCCTTCGTGCTCCACTATTCCCGTTGGCCAAATCAATTGACAATTGCCGCCATCTCGAATCAGATCTTACCAAAATTACCTGCAAATCCTCCAACTGTCACTGCAGCTAAGAATTGCCGTCCGGAAACAAGTTGATGTCATCAAGAGAATGTTGCAATCTGCGAAGGAAGATTGGGAAAAGGCCCAAGAAGTTGTCCAGCACCCTAAGAAATCTTCCATCGAATACTCAAACGGTAATTGACATCCCAGTCGTATTCCAACACACTATTTATACTTACTCTTGGTAACCTCTAGACCATCATTTTAAACCTCTCATGTCGTCGAGTGATCCTCTAATCCAACTTTCTATATTCATGGTCGTTGCTTGCCAGGTCATATCGGGAACTAATCGCAGGGGATGTGCTCTTTTATATGCCATGTTGCGTTATATCGTTCAGCTATGCCTCATGCGCGAGCATTCATCGCTCTCCCAGCGCGACGTCAAGTTACTGTCTGATTTCCCAATCGACCCTCGTACCGCTGACAAGGAATTCAACCTTGACGCCAAGGCCACTATCTATGCCGTTTGCCCCGACACTGATTGTCACGCCTCCTACAAGCCAACGTTCAATGAAGGATCGCCGATACCCATATATCCCTCCTTTTGCACCCATCGTCGCTTTGGAATACGGTGCAAAACGCCCTTGTTCGCCCATTATTTCAGGCTCTATGATTTCGGTTCCGATCAAAACATATGTGGCCTACGACTTGAAGGATTGGATTGGACGCCTCTTAGCGCAACCGGGGTTGGAAGCGAAAATGGACAGTGCATGGACTAACTCAGGCAGCAACGGAGAAGACATGAACGATATCTTTGATGGCGATATGCTGAGAAATTTCAAAGGGCCGAATGGAAACCTTTTCAGCGAAAGCGGCGAAGAAGGTCACTATGTCTTCTCCCTGTCGGTTGACTTTTTCAACCCACTGTCGAATAAGCAAGCGGGAAAGAAGGTCTCAATTGGGCTTATATCTTTAGTTTGTCTCAACCTTCCTCCCGATACTCGCTACAAATCGGAATACATGTTTCGCTGGTATTATACCTGGCCCTCATGAACCTCCACTCGACACGTTGAACCACTATATTCGGCCTATTGTCGACTTTTTCTTGGAACTTTGGTGCCCCGGTGTTTGGTTTACACACACCCATTGTCATCCAAACGGAAGACTGATTCGGTGCGCTATCGCGTGCTTAGTATGTGATTTAATTGCGGCCAAAAAATTAGCAGGATTTGGTTCTGTTGCCCATAAGAATTTTTGCCACGTATGTCATTGTACCCGCAACGTGCATGGCTATGGACACCTTGAGAATCACCTCTGGCGGCCCCGAACTAATGAAGAAACACGTACATCTGCACAGGCGTACATCAGTTCCACGACTAGACTCGAGAGTGAAGAAATATTTGCTCAAACAGGTGTACGATGGTCGGAGCTTCTGCGTCTCCCTATTTTGATCCTACCCGCTTTGTTGTCATCGATCCCATGCACAATCTCTTTTTGGGTGTAATCAATAAACATTTTCAGGACATTCTTGGTATACGATTAGACAAAGATCCAGACGTCGATACTCCTTCAATCGACTTGCTATTCTCCGATCGCTGGACCACCATGGATCCTGCAGACAAAAGGGTGTTGTTCGACTAATGAAAATTTTAACTCGACCTCTCAACCAGGACTTGCAAACCGAAATTGGCATGGCTTTATGGGTTAAAGGTTGTCGAATCTCCGTCTTGCAGCACTGGACCTTGCTTGCTCGGAACTCGCGCATCGTGGGTGTAAACCATTGGCCACTGACGGCCGTAAGGTTTCCCGTTTCACCCGGGCAGACTACGCCCGTGGTATTCTAGAATGGGTATGTTTTCATGTCGCATTCAGTATGTGATGATACTCAATGCACATATCACCTACCCACAGTGTAAATCCAGGTCAAAAGGCAAACTGACCCTTACGGACATGTCACTACATCGACCAATTGTGGCCACATCTTCAATAAGGAAGAAATGGAA
>JAJIRX010000830.1:0-88536 GCA_023853785.1 Psilocybe azurescens | reverse complement strand
CGATCAGCGAAAAAAATTTCCCAAGGCTTCGTAGCAAAGGTAAGCTTTCTTAGCTTTCTGGTACTCATCGAGCGAGCTCCGTAGGTCGGCGAAGGGGAGATAAGGGCAGGTGATGGTGCCGAAGAAGGAACGATCGGAACCGTTCGAGATGGTGACTTGGGGATAAAAGTTGTCGCATCTTGTAAGAAGTGCGCTGGGGCCGCAATTGGTCAGGACCGCCTGGGTGCCAGCAATACCAAACAGGTATATGAAAGGCAAGGAACCATTGGACGCTTGGTTGGTGTGGCTGTGGATTGTGAATGTTGAGGAAGGTCCCGACACGTGGACACTGCTGAGAAAAGCTGCATATCCTGGAGGCTATCATGGAATTCAACCAAGCTTCTGGAATATGGTCGTCGCTGAGCAGAGAGAACCAGTCTTTTGCTTCCTCGGGTTCGTTTAAGCTCAAAATATCGGCCATCTTGCCGGAGATTAATGCCATCCACATGAGGAACCAATCGCGTGAGGCAGCGATAGAAAGACGAGCAGAGCGGTGTTCCCGATAGGCTTTGCCAAACCGAGAAAGATGGAAGAGGTGGCTTCAGGGCCGCCGAATTTGCGTTCGGTGATGTTTATTGAGGAGGAAAGCGATCATGAGGAGGCCATCCTCCAAATCCTTCCACTGAGAACCTTCTCTGATGCCAACCCGTACTTATCTCCATCTCCATATGATATGATGTGGGGGACAAATTCACGGAGGCAACCAAACACGAGTCCATCGAATGAGGGTCGTAGGGAACAAACGCGAGATAGTGATATGGTCGCGTCCACCATGTGGGCGATAGGAACCTTTCATATCGCGCATCCTGGCGATGAAAGGGGTAGGGATTGTTTTCGTGGTATTCCGGTACGACTTCTCTGACAGCGAGCAGTTGGGGGAATAGTAGATCTCCCCATTCCTAAGGAAAGCATGCCCGAAAGAATGGTCAATTTCGCTGGAACTGAGGCGGGTTTCATTCTAGCAGGAGTTTAGTAATGAGAGCCTATCAAACATACTGAATACATACATTGAATAGAAGTTGTTTGAACGATAAAATTGCGTCGAGTGTGTTGGACAAGAGCGAAGCGACTAGGGCTCTAGGCACCCAGAACACGGTGTCAAAGCGCCAAAAGGAGAGATAGCGGTAGGATTTGAGGGTATTGGAGGTTGGGATGGAGGACTCTGGGCTCTGGACACCCAGAACACAGCGTCAACACGTCGAAGAGGAGAGGTTGGGTGGAGGACTCTGGGCTCTAGACACCCAGAACACAGCATCAACAACCGTCCCGAAGAGGGAGAGGTTGGGTGGAGGACTCTGGGCTCTAGACACCCAGAATACAGCGTCAACACGTCGTAATGAGAGAAGGTAGAGGTTGGGTAGAGGTATAAGTGGAAGTGGTCAAAATGAAGAGAGACGAAGTTATGCGAGTGAATTAGTGTGTATTAAAGAGAGAGATAAGTAGGAGTAGACAGACGGCCTGTAGAAGCACTCTAGACACCCAGAGTCGCGTTGGTCGTCGTCAAAGAGGTTGAGAAACGACTTAGGACAACAACTGGCACTAGTGTTTGTCAGCGTCTTTGCGTACAAACATCACGTGTGCACTTCGTCCGCGCCTCACTTCGACTGTTGGCACTTGTGACATTGTCACTTGTGCCTTCCGTCCACTACTCTGGGTGTCTAGAGTCATGGCTAGGGTAGCGCAACATCGCCTCGGCTCTGGGTGTCTAGAGTCGTGGCTGAGGATGTTACTCTGGGTGTCCTAAGAGGAACAGCAACTTCGCCCAGCGGTTGGTTCACGGTTCTCTTCTCGCTCTGGGTGTCTAGAGTGAGGACTGATACTGTGTCCGGGGCAATGGCGATATATGTGCAATGTTTCGACCGATGCCTCCTGGTGCACCACTTCCCTTCGACTCGTCGGTTGACTGACGGCGCTCTTCTCGGCTCTTACTCTGGGTGTCTGGAGTGGTGCCTGATATATCTTGAGGCTACTCTGAAGTCTTGTTCTGGGTGTCCAGAATGTTTGACTTCGCTATTGACATGGCATAACTGGGTATCGATTGTAAGTACGTATTGGAATCAAACTAATTGGTATACTAATTATTGTATGCTATGATTACAGGGAACGCCATCTCTGGCTCGGGTTGCAAAAAGCTCAACTCTTCGCTAGTGAGGTTCGACAACCAGGTTTTGTCGTAGAAGTTCCTCGGGAGGCCCTTGATAGCCGACCTGGTGCTCGTGTTGCCCCTGCAAGACGCGTTCGTTCTCGGTATGGATTTCCGGGCTTTGCATTTCCATAACGATTGTACCGATTGAAATCACGGTCGATCATTTGGAGATATGGAATGAGTTCGACTAAGCCAGCGACCGACCTGATAACGAACTTGCGGGGTTACTTCCACATTCGACACTGCTAGTCAGAGCTGGTACACGCCCAAACCAAGCCTAGTCGCAACAACCCAAAGGAAATACCATACATCATCAACACTTCCATCGGACTTGCTTTTGTTTCCGTCCGTTATTTCAATTCGGAGGTCTTTGAGCTGAAATTCGGTAAGCATCCAGCTATTTGTTTAGATAAATGAATGTCAACTTACATGGTGTCGCCTAGCATCCCGTCTTGTCACCTTCTGCATCTTTTTCTTCTTTGGGAGTTGCGAAGTTTCACCTCTTTACTCGTCTTAGCCCTCCTTGGCTTGCCAACTCTTCCATTCCTTCTTGAGGTTCCCAAAGCGCTGCCAATACTTCTCATAAATAACGGGCCATTCGGACTTCTCAATGCGCAAGGTTCCCCTTGGTTTTCCAAGAAATCGTCAAAAAACATCTCGGCCAGGCGCGCGTTCCACGGCTCCTTCTTCTTGTAGAGAGAATGCTAGCTCCATTGGAATAAGCTTTGGACCTTCCCCTTCTCCGTCAGCAAAGGCTTCAACAGTATCTTTGGTTGGCTGTGGAAGTTTACGGATCTCATTGTCGTTCTGCATCTGGAGAAGTTTGTTCATATGTTTCCGGATTGCCGACTGTGGAAAAAATCAGTCCACCATTTTCTTTTGAAGACATTTATTTTCTTACCACCAACTCGCGTGTTCTTGGAATCCTCTCTCTATTCGATTGCTCGACAATCGTCCCAGTAACATTTTCTTTGAGGTCCGTGTCGGGCGACTGACTTGCCAATTCTGGCCCTGAGTGGCAAGGGCGATCCTGGACAATTGCCGCAACTTGCTCTGGTGTCATTCCAAGTGGCTGAAGTAACGACGTTGGCATGTTTGTGGGATTGGGTGTTGGCTTGGTGGTGGGATTGAAAGGCTTTGTAGGATCCACTCGTAATCGTGGCCCAGCACCTCCGCGTGGTCTTTGGAAATGAAAGACAGGCTTTGGGACGGAAGATTTATCGTCGTTCTGTGAGAGAGTCAGTGTAAGATCTCCAAGACAAAAAGGCATCTTACCAATTCTTCCCCGTCGTCCTCGTCGTCCTCGTCATCGCCCTCCTTGTCACTATCACTGTTGGACTCGGCGGTCATTTCATCATCATCATTGTTCAACGCAGCACGACGGTGTTTTCTCCCGTAACTTTCTTCCCTTCCTGTTTTTGGTTCCCTTGTGCGTCATGCGTGCATGTTGACATCATCGCCTTCGAATTCATCGTCGTTGAATTCAATTGGTTCCTGGCCCGTTCCTCGGCATCCTTCGCCATAGAACTTGAGTCTCCCTCATTCGAAATGCTCTCTTTGGTTGTCGCGGCATCTTCTGCGTGTGATGCTTTATGGAGCATGACCGTTTCCGACCCCACTTCAGTGGCACTGGCCATGTGAATGTCTTCCCCACTGGGCAAAGGATTGTTGGGCAAAGGATTGTTGGAGGAATTTGGGGTCGATACGGCAGCAACCTGAGTGGTTGACCCGTTGCCTAGATTGTCCCTTTTCGCGATATCCCCCTCCAGCTTCTCCAGTCGTGCCATGAACTCCGATAATTCGGTTTTATAAACGTCGACCTATCATTTGTTAGCTTTTAAATGGTTTCCGAGGGCACGTATAGCTGTGCCTGGGCACTCTAATTCAATGATCCGTTCCTCCCTCTGTCCAAGCAACAATTTAGGTCGCCAGTCCTTCCTGTTCGATGAAGCGTGTTTTCTCGGCCTATATATGTTGAAGTCAATTTGCATATACAGGGCATTTTAAGGCATACCTGAGCCTCTACCTCAGCACTCTTCTGATTAATTATCTGCCTGGTTGCCAATGCCTGCTGTTCGACGACGCGAGTTTTCTCGACCATCGATTCTTCCGAGATCGGAAGTCGTTCAGTACCCTTATATTTCCCTGCTCTGCCTTCAAAGATGGGATGGGCGCTTCGCGGGATATTGGCCTTTTTCACCAAATTTGAACTGAAAAGGTGATCCCAATGCAGAGCGTAGGAAGGAATTGAAGTTGAAATTGGTTGGACAGAGGTTATGGCGGACAAGCGTCCAGGGCTATCATCCATGAGTGGTCTCGGAACTGCATCCAGCTGCTCCCCTGCCAATGGGTGGCTCGAAGTCGGCACCAGTCCTAGCGCATATCCAAAAGGCGGTGGTATATAACGTGAGGGGAGTAAACAAGCCCATGAGATTCTAGATCTCTGTATTAGAAAATGGACAGATATAGCATTGTGTAAATACCTCTTAACCGTGGTTGGTGATTTCTGGAATTTGCTGTTAGATGCGGTGTTTCGTTCATCTCAACGTCCTTGGTTCTAGTCCGCGGCCTGGACAGTGGTAAAATCTGCTGTAGGAATGAACTCGAAGGCATGGTGTTTCGGTAAAGCAATTTGCAACCGTAATACTACTGCTATATATTGAATATAATAACTTTATTGTTTCACTACATGGGTATACGATTTCAAGCTACCGAGTAACCGAACAATGGCTCCTTTCTCCTGAGTCGCCAAGTGGAGAAAGTGTCGACGCAATGCAAACTAGTACTCAATCCGACCCTTAGCGATCCACTTGCGGCTATAATGCAAGTCGGTATTTATAGCGTTCTTTTGTCGACTTGCAAAACTGAGCGAACATCAAATACAAATCAAGTAAGTTGTCCGGTTGTCCATCACAAGTTTATTGTTATAATTGTTATGATTTTGTTATCCATCTACATGCACAAGTGCGTAGAATGAATTACATGGTTACAACAGGGCTCACAATAATTATTATATAAAGTGTATGGTCTCGGAGTTGGGAGCAAAGCAAACAGCAAAGAAGTCGATCTTTGTGCTCAATCGCCTTTGAACATCAGAAATGCCCGAAAAACTCCCAGTTTATGCTTTGAAGAAGGTATGAAAGAAATTGATATATTGGGTTATTGTACTTATACAAGCTCACTACTTCCTAGGTCAAATATTTCACAGTCAGGGCGACTTTATCGCCAAAGGTGAAACAAGAGCCATTCTTTGGCAATATAATGGTCCAAGATGCAGCTCCGAAATTGAAGCAGGCGCACAGTGCTTTTGGAGATCCATTCCCCAAGTCATACATCTACGACTATCACATAGTCATCCTTGAAGGCCGCAAGTCACATGAATTCCAGATATCATGTAAGAACCGAACAGGCCTCGTGTACAACAATGTTATTGACAAGATGGGCGGGGAAAATAGCGCGAGGGATATTGTGGTCATGAGGATAGGCAAGAAAAATCCGTCTGACCCAGTTGACATGGGTGGAAAAGGATGCAGGGCAGCGTAGACTTTGCTGTCAAAAAGTGAGTTAGTGCACCCGCAATGCAAATTTGTTGAAATTTGATGATATGTCTTACCCTTCAGATTCTTGTCTTGTGTGAGGCAGTCTGGTTTGAGGGTAGGTGGAGAATAGCTTTACTTCCGGAGGCGTTGAAAGATCCAGGAAACGCGATTCTGTAGCTTCATAATTTTTAATATACCCCATTGGTTGATATGCCAGGAGATAGGGTTGAAGGCGTTTAATTGTTTGGCGGTGTTTGGTAAGAGCTTGGCGGACTTGGTTCAATCGCCTTTGGCGGTGTTTGGTAAGAGCTTCGGCGGACTTCATACAATCGCCCAACACACTTCGCAGAGTCCGCCATGCTTGAACAAGATCGTCCACTGGGTGTCTAGTGGACGATCCCAACCTCAACGTTCAACGCCCAACCACGTCCCAACAGCACTTAGCAGACACCGACTCTGCCCATACTTGACGAGATCTTCCACTGGGTGTCTAGTGGACGATCTCAACGTTCAATGCCCAACACGACCCAACGCAGTTTGCAGACACCGACTCCGCCATGCTTGGCAAGATGCGTCCACTGGGTGTCCAGTGGACGGTTTCAATGCTCAAGTGCACCAGTAATACGACCAGGATGCTCACTCTCTGTCTGTCTTCAACGTGTTCAGGGTGACCAGAACATATCTTGTTTGAATTGAGCGTCTTCCTGGGTGTCCAGAGGACCTCTTTATTTGTGGTATATTGTACTACTATCTACTCCTTACTCTTCGATGAAGCCCGCCTTGCAATCTGTAAGTCTCGTCAAATGCTGTTCTGCTGATATGCTTATATGTAATTCCTTACCTTCTCGATCTCCTCAGTGGTCTCTCTTCCCCTTGTATTCCGAGCTGTTTGTGAACTGTTTTTAGGTAAGTCTTCAGCATGTCATGTACTGGCCAATCTTTCTCGTAGTCTTTCAGGAAACTGAATTCTTTGTGAACCTAGATTCTTAAAGTAAGTCCTTGAACATAATTTGGGGAACGAAATGTCACTGACAGTCTCTAAGAGCTGATGAACCTTTCTCTTGCTTTGCCCACGATAGCTCTTGCTTGTATCAAGCTTCTCCTTGGCCAATTTTGTGACGACACTCTTAAGTTTTCGGTCAGCGGCTTTGTATTTAGACTCTACAGGGTGACTTACCAATACACTGTCATAGGTCTTCTGGTTCCAACCTAACGCCTTGCTGAGGTTATAGCCGCCCCTCTTCCTGGGCTAGCGATACATCACCCTTTGGCTTCGGTATCAACCCCTTTCTGATTCCCTCACTTCCGGTTGCTTCTTCGTCCTCACTCGCTTCTTCGTCGTGGTCGTCGCCCATGATCTCGTCATCATCTGACATGATGAACTCGACCTCGATTGCATCTCCTATGGTTGAATGGCCTGGTGATGCGCCACGTTGTACACCCTTTGAAGGAGCTTCGGAAATTCTGACCCGCTTGGATGGAGTAGTCGCTCGCCGGACTGGAGTAGTCGCTCGCCGGACTGGAGTAGTCGCTCGCCTGACTGGAGTAGTCGCTCGCTGGACTGGAGTAGTTCGCGGCAGCCTGATGTCGGGAGTAGGAGAATGCTCTCGTTCTTCTAAAATAATTGACGGAAACTCCATTCGTGGAGTAATGGTAGGAGGAGGGTGAAACACTTTGGGAGCAAATATGAGCCTAGCCGTGATCAGTGGAAGATGGGTTTCAATCTGAGCATCCATGGTTCGAAGTTTACATTTGCGTTTCGATGTGGACGCACTTATAGTCTGATTCCTGTATTGTATTTGCTTTGTATTTCGTTACCAGCTTGAATAATAAGTGCATTGTTTTAAATCCGGATCCGACAGCTTTGTCTTTGTCTTCGCCTTGGGGATATTGACACCGAGATGACAGTGCCAGGACACACTTACCAGATTTATACATCATGCGTCATCTAAGTGTGTCGTTAAGTAAACAATAAGTGAATGACAACAATAAAATCGGTTCTCATATAATAGGATGGGTTGACCTCAGAAGCAATTGACATAGTACTATCGACTCTCATGTTGGCTGATCTCCTCTATAAATGTTTTCGTCTTGTTTCCGTCTATCTGCGCTCATCACCAGATGAGGTGTGTTTTAGGGTTCATGAAATAACTTATTAATTATGCATGATTTGGGCCTACTACAAGTACGCTAAGTTCAAAGGACCAACAGGCCCAGTGAACTGTCTATCTTTCACCCACGGAGGCGAACTACTGGCTAGTGGAGATACGTTATGTCATGACTAACGGCTTCGCTGAATCTGAAAGTGTTGTAGGTGACGATGAAGCGGTGCGCATCTGGGAGATTTCCACGAAGAAGTGCCTGGATATTCTCGAAGATCCTGGGAAACGATGGGGCCAAATTACGTGTCTGACCTGGCTGGGCAGCCCAGGAACGACGAACTGAAGCCAATCGCGTTTGGTACTGGTCGTGGTCTTGTAGTCATTTATCGGCGTCCAAGGGTCGATGTAGGCCTTTTCAACATTTCCTGAATAAATTATGTTGACAACTTTCAAGGCACGAATGGTCGAATTGGCTAGTAATAGGGTGTTTGAAGCTAGTGACCCGGTTGAAGCAATTGCATTTGACAGCAAAAATCTCACCTTGCAATAACAAGTCACCATGGTAGTATTGCCTTGTACGATATTGGTAGAAATGGTGAGTTATATCTGGCACCATTGTGGAGTAATATAAATTAGTCGATCAACAGGAACTATGATTGAGCTGTGGTCAGTGAAAAGCAACGAAAGAAAGAAGATCGGCATACCGCGATCTGTTCAATTTTTGAGGGAGGCAGGAAGATCCCTAGTTTTTATTCTGGAAACTGGCGAAATGTAAGCACTTTTTGGAACGAAGACCGCTGAGACTTACAGTAGCTCTTCTCAGGGTTTGCCACGATGTAGAGACATCTCGAGAAGAATGGAGAAAGGTCCTGAAGTCGGGAATGTAAGTCCAAAATAAGCACGATCTTTTGGATACTCACAAAGTTGATCAGTGGCAATGCGACGACCTGTCCCTCAAGCAAGCTATTACTTGTTGACAATTTGTCAAAAGGATTTGATTTATGCGACTTACCGCGCTCTTCTCCCTCTTGCGCCTTCGCAATCCCCAGTACCAAGAAGTGTGTCAAAGATGGAGCCTTTGCCGAGCAGGGATCCGCGATTGTCTGCGGAAGTGACCATGGAAGGGTATATATATTCACCAATTCGTCGTCAATTCCCATCCAGGTCTTGGCCCCTGCTAGCAAGAGAGTGGAGGTGCAAGCAATCAGTGTACGTCGTGATAATTTCTCTCTTGAATGTACCTCTGACCATGACACTAGACAACGACAACCACCGAGGCACATTTTATAGCAAGTGGTGTATCGGCCGGGTCTTTCGAGATCACTGTATGGGAAAAGAGCGGTGAAAGAAAAACATACCGAGAATTGTTGAGAAACCTACCGATGAATGTCAGATTAAAAGGCGAAGATATACGATGAAAGTGACTACAATAGCGGAAAGGTCGGAAGGATTTTGAATCTTCTGATAATTCTTCTGGTATTACATTGGACGTCGGCGATTTGGGCACCTCTTGCTTCACAAGTAAATATTCCTGCATTATACATGTAAGGAGATACTGATAATTTCAACAGGCAGCAAGAGCGTGCACTGGAAGGGATCAATCAGATAGTCAAGCAGTCCACCAAGGCTCAGGCAGGAAGGAAAGGACCGGGGATAACTGAATGGGATCCGAAAGCAGCATTTCCGCCATCGGAGGAGGATGAATATGGCGGAGGCGGTGTCGAATGGGGCAAGCTTCAAGGCGAAAGGTGGGACGAGCTTTAGTTGGTGTCGAAAGAAAGGTGGTGCATATCCAACTAGACACCCAGTTGATATGGAGTTGAAAGCGTCCGAGAGCTGAGGGATATGCTTTTGGAAGGAAGTTCCCTTAAGAAGTCTTATTATATTCTCTATTTTTTTCATGTAGAAGGTCCCAAGCACTTACCGAATGATATATCTGAACGATTGAGTCGAGTAATTACAAGTTGGTAGGAACTCAACTAGACACCCAGTTGACAGTTCCTATGAGAGAGAGGAATATGACCGACGGATATCAACTCCACATCAACCAGACACCTAGTTGATATGGAGTTGAGAGCCAAGAAGATAGTACGGGTTGAAGCGGAGAGCGAGCTAGCGGGTGGTTCAATTGTTTGGCGGTGCTTGGTAAGAGCTTCGGCGGACTTCATACAATCGCCCAACACCACTTCGCAGAGTCCGCCACGCTTGAACAAGATCATCCACTGGGTGTCTAGTGGACGATCCCAACCTCAACGTTCAACGCCCAACACGTCCCAACGCACTTCGCAGACACCGACTTTGCCACGCTTGACGAGATCTTCCACTGGGTGTCTAGTGGACGATCTCAACGTTCAACGTTCAATGCCCAACACGACCCAACGCAGTTTGCAGACACCGACTCCGCCACGCTTGACGAGATCGTCCACTGGGTGTCCAGTGGACGGTTTCAATGTTCAGTCACGAGCTTATAACGTGAGATCTGGGTGTCCAGATATCAGTTTCCGGACTTCAAGACCTTCAAGATGTTTCTCCCTTTTCGAGAACAATAACACTTTCTCAGTGGGGGCGCCCGGCCCGAGCGAGCAAGAATGGTTGCAAGGCGACAATTGTTCCATATTCGCTCAAACCTCGAGTATTTCTTCAGAGCTGCAAGCTTTGCCCTCAACATCTCATCCGTCTTTGTCGCTCCCAATTTCAACCCTCAACAACTTCATCCATTCCGACGCTCCCTTCTTTGTACATCGGGTGTCTGCTGTACAATATCTCCCCAAATCACATCCCTTCGCATTTTCACTGTCTTCCAGCGATCTCTTCGTCGTACAACGGGTGTCGGGTTTCTTACAGATATGGTCAAAGTTCCCTGCCATTGTGCATTCTACAAGTGCGGAGGCAAAGATATCGACCCTCGTACCCAGAAGGCCCACTCCCTTCGTGATCGAACAGCCCAGGAGCATCAGCATGCAGGGCGCCTCCCAGTCAATCTGCTTTAGCCCAGAAAGCTGTTGACGCTGCGGAAGACGTTATTCAGAACCAACTTGATACCATAATTCAACATCTGGCTACGACAAAACTATCCAACTCCCCGAAAGCAGATTCTTCCCTTGATATCGTCCACGATCTATCCCCGTCTCTGTATCAGCCTACGGAGGACTCATCTGTGAGGATTGCCCGTGTACATCGGGTCCTTGAACGTCTGAGTGAAATAGAATTTTCAGCCAGTACCCTACACGCGGAAGTCGCCACCAAACTTCACCATTCGCGAGAGATTGCCTTTCCTTCGTGCTCCACTATTCCCGTTGGCCAAATCAATTGACAATTGCCGCCATCTCGAATCAGATCTTACCAAAATTACCTGCAAATCTCCAGCCGTCACTGCAGCTAAGGACGCTGTCCGGAAACAAGTTGATGTCATCAAGAGAATGTTGCAATCTGCGAAGGAAGATTGGGAAAAGGCCCAAGAAGTTGTCCAGCACCCTAAGAAATCTTCCATCGAATACTCAAACGGTAATTGACATCCCAGTCGTATTCCAACACACTATTTATACTTACTCTTGGTAACCTCTAGACCATCATTTTAAACCTCTCATGTCGTCGAGTGATCCTCTAATCCAACTTTCTATATTCATGGTCGTTGCTTGCCAGGTCATATCGGGAACTAATCGCAGGGGATGTGCTCTTTTATATGCCATGTTGCGTTATATCGTTCAGCTATGCCTCATGCGCGAGCATTCATCGCTCTCCCAGCGCTGACGTCAAGTTACTGTCTGATTTCCCAATCGACCCTCGTACCGCTGACAAGGAATTCAACCTTGACGCCAAGGCCACTATCTATGCCGTTTGCCCCGACACTGATTGTCACGCCTCCTACAAGCCAACGTTCAATGAAGGATCGCCGATACCCATATATCCCTCCTTTTGCACCCATCGTCGCTTTGGAATACGGTGCAAAACGCCCCTTGTTCGCCCCCGCATTATTTCAGGCTCTATGATTTCGGTTCCGATCAAAACATATGTGGCCTCACGACTTGAAGGATTGGATTGGGCGCCTCTTAGGGCAACCGGGGTTGGAAGCGAAAATGGACAGTGCATGGACTAACTCAGGCAGCAACGGAGAAGACATGAACGATATCTTTGATGGCAATATGCTGAGAAATTTCAAAGGGCCGAATGGAAACCTTTTCAGCGAAAGCGGCGAAGAAGGTCACTATGTCTTCTCCCTGTCAGTTGACTTTTTCAACCCACTGTCGAATAAGCAAGCAGGAAAGAAGGTCTCAATTGGGCTTATATCTTTAGTTTGTCTCAACCTTCCTCCCGATACTCGCTACAAATCGGAATACATGTTTCTCGCTGGTATTATACCTGGCCCTCATGAACCTCCACTCGACACGTTGAACCACTATATTCGGCCTATTGTCGACTTTTTCTTGGAACTTTGGTGCCCCGGTGTTTGGTTTACACACACCCATTGTCATCCAAACGGAAGACTGATTCGGTGCGCTATCGCGTGCTTAGTATGTGATTTAATTGCGGCCAAAAAATTAGCAGGATTTGGTTCTGTTGCCCATAAGAATTTTTGCCACGTATGTCATTGTACCCGCAACGTGCATGGCTATGGACACCTTGAGAATCACCTCTGGCGGCCCCGAACTAATGAAGAAACACGTACATCTGCAGGCGTACATCAGTTCCACGACTAGACTCGAGAGTGAAGAAATATTTGCTCAAACAGGTGTACGATGGTCGGAGCTTCTACGTCTCCCCTATTTTGATCCTACCCGCTTTGTTGTCATCGATCCCATGCACAATCTCTTTTTGGGTGTAATCAATAAACATTTTCAGGACATTCTTGGTATACGATTAGACAAAGATCCAGACGTTGATACTCCTTCAATCGACTTGCTATTCTCCGATCGCTGGACCACCATGGATCCTGCAGACAAAAAGGGTGTTGTTCGACTAATGAAAATTTTAACTCGACCTCTCAACCAGGACTTGCAAACCGAAATTGGCATGGCTTTATGGGTTAAAAGGTTGTCGAATCTCCGTCTTGCAGCACTGGACCTTGCTTGCTCGGAACTCGCGCATCGTGGGTGTAAACCATTGGCCACTGACAGCCGTAGGTTTCCCATTTCACCCGGGCAGACTACGCCCGTGGTATTCTAGAATGGGTATGTTTTCATGTCTACGCATTCAGTATGTGATGATACTCAATGCACATATCACCTACCCACAGCGTAAAATCCAGGTCGAAAGGCAAACTGACCCTTACGGACATGTCACTACATCGACCAATTGTGGCCACATCTTCAATAAGGAAGAAATGGAACAAATTCATGATGACATCTCATCTACAATTACGCCTTCGTGGTTCACCTCCGTTCCAGCAAAGTTGGGATCTGCTAGTCACGGTAAACTAAAAGCGGACCAATGGCGAGTTCTGGGCGCTGTGTTCTTCCCTATTACCCTTATGCGTCTTTGGTGGTCTGCAGATCCAGGAGATCCACGATCAGTGCGGTGCCGGAAAATCCTGGATGTCACGATTTCTCTCCTCTCCGCGGTGTCTATCGCCACTTCACGAAAAACGTCTTCGCCCGCCCACGCCCGATGAGTACTTGCAGCACATGCAGGCTTACTTGAGCGGAATAAAGAGCTCTTTCCGACCTTCAAATTTGTTCCCAACCACCATATGGCACTCCACTTGGCCGACTACATCCTTCTATATGGTCCTGTGCATTCTTGGTGGGCATTTCCGTTTGAGCGTATGATTGGGATGCTCCAGCGCATCCTAACCAACTACAAACAAGGTATGATTGATTTTATAAAGCAAGTTATGTGATATTTTATTTATTTCAATATGGGCAGGTGAATATGAGGTGACTATTGCTGAAAGTTTTGTCCGTTCATCGAACCTTCGGCGGATTCTTGAGCAAACAGGGACTCCTGAAGTTATTCGACACTGCAAGCCCATATTTCAGAAGTTTATTCAACCTCAGACCCGAGATACTTTGGCGACCGACATGTTAAGCTTTGCCATCAGGAACCTGGACGATGTTGATAACATTGACGAAAAACCGACTACTCCTAATACCAGAATCCCTCCTGCATTAATGTCCTGTATCCTCGAGACCTTTGATGGCGATCGCCCTAACTCTATCTCGGTGATATCGACACTCACTATCAAAGGAATCACATATTCAGTGGCTTCACGTCATCTGGGAAATAGCTCAGTTTTGATTGACTTGGGACGGCAAGGCGTAATGCTCCCCGCTCAGATTGAATACTTCGTACAGCTCTCCTTACCCGATAACCCTGAAACTTTGCTAATGTTTGCGGCTGCCCGACGCTATATGCCATCTGAGGTCAAAATTGATCCGTTCTCATCTTTCCCTTTCCTCCGGGCACAGTTATGGAGCAAAGAACTCGATGAACTCGAACTGTATCCACTTGATAATATCGCTTCGCACTTCGCCTATTGTCCCATGCGGTGGGAAGATCGCAATGTCATCGCCGTGGTCTCCTTATCTCGGGTAAGATAACAAACCTATCTAATCTCCGTCTCACTGCTTATCAATTGCCTGAAGGAATACTAGGTTCGAGTGTGCTCAAATCGGGTTGCTAGGCACCCGCACAGAGGGCCTTCAGCACCCTATTCCTTTTGGCGCAGTTCAAGTATAACTTTTGGCAGGATTTTTATTGTCGGTAAAATGTCACGATCGATTTTTACTTTTAGAAAGTATGAAATTATTGATAATAGTTGCCTTTTGATCGTTTTTGTCCATAAATAATTTTAACATTTAATTTGAGGAACAATTCTCCATAAATATCAAATGTTGCTATTGTTTTCGGTGGCACAAAATCTCCATAAAATTAAATATAAATCACGCCATAAAAGACTTGTTAAATTTCTCTTGTTTCGACTATTTTGAGCCAGGTCACAGTTTTCATTTTAATTGTCTTTTCGATTAGGTGAAAGCTGGATAAATTCTAATACAATCAAGCTAATATTTAACCTAGATTTTACCCTGCCTAAAACCCCCCCTGCCAGCAGTGAATGATCTCATCAACTATGTGATCGCCAACAGAAAAACACAGCTTTGGAAAAACTACCATCGTTTTTGGACTGTCTGATTGGTATAACTTACAAACATACAATTTGTCCCAATGTAACTCGGGAAATATCATGATTGACCTATGTTGGTAGTCAGATTTTTCACTCGAGTGCGAATTCTTATTTCATTTGCGTAGACTCTCATTCGAGGACCCTAGGGAAGACTACACATTGCTCCTCTGCAACCACAACGACGAGCGTTCCAGTCTTCTCATGCCCGCTGGCTAAAGTATCGATAAAGACCTGCGACGCATTCTCGATACCCTCGTTTTCTGTTTCTCTACTTGGTAAATTTCCTTGTGCTATCCAGGCTGGGACGAACTCGAATAACTTGCTCATGTACTGGGGGATAAGGTCCCGGCCAATGAACCCCGAATACCGATGCCTTTCTTCATAATACAAAACGCGTTCTATGCAATCCAGCGGCCAACAGGAGAATATACTTGAGGGTAAATCCAGGATTACTTGAAGCCTATAATGCTCGTTGGGTGTGAGGACGTCAGTCCCGGACGTTCCACAAATCTTAAATTAGATTTGTGTGCGTCAATCATGAGCCAATTCGCATTCTTTTCGACACTTACTGCCGATTCCCCGGACGATACGAAGAGAGTCTTTCCCGGCATAAATTACGCTCAAAATTGGCGCGAGAGCGAGATCTTTGCCTTACCTCTTTACCGTCGATGATACCCTCCATCGCTGCAAACGTAGTAAGGCCGGGTGTTTCTATAATACTGGTGTAATTGGACCAAAGGGTAGAGGCCGTTGGGATTCGGGACCACTTGGAGAGCCAGTGAGTCCATGTCAACGTGTCTGGTACCCATTCCTCCGACTTGAAATTGACACGCCCTATGTTATTCATCGGTACGTGAATATACAAAGTCGATGAGGATATTTAGATGACATACCGTCAACGTAAGGCCGGACGGTGTAAGCCTCGCAAACTGTTAAGCCGTAGAGGTAGTCGCCAGCTTTGAACCCATCCTTCTCTGAACGGAGAAATACCAGACTCCAAACCCAAGGATTCTGGAGATATCAACGTGCAATTAGAAATGAAGTACAAAGTGAGCCCCACACATTAGCACATATGGGCCACCAACGGTAAAGGTAGTCGTATAGCTGGGTATAGACGGGTCCCTCATGCGCTCCCGCATGACAGGCTCTGGGTTAAATTACCATGAATGTGTCAGAATAGCGATGGGCTCCACATGACATTAAAGCAGATACTTAAGAATGAGAGTTTTCATTAGATACCTGCCATTGAGAGGGACGCGATCAAGATCAATTGTGCGTAATTCGTCGAAGATGCTCTCCAATCTTCGGCGACTCGTGCGACGCTGGACGCTGTGCGAAGATGACACGTGGATTGGATGTCATAGCCCTGTTTGAAGATTGGTGAATATGTTCAACTCGGTTGAGATACTGGTGAGCGAGAGGAGGTGAAGATGTGAGCAACCCAATGTCTAATTGTTTTATCATCCCATAGTAAATATTGAAGTCACAGTACATCAGAATCAAAGATAGTATACCTTCGAAACTGTCAACGACTCGAGAAGAAGATATGCCACATTAAATTAACAATTCTAAGATCTTCTATCTATAAATAATAAGCTATTAACGGACACCGACAGACTGCCTGATAAAGGAGGTCGACTGATTATAACCAGGATTGAACTGGTCCCTGGGACATTCCTCGGTAACTAGATCCTGGATATGTGTTCATCTGTACTATTACGGAGTGGGTGGGTGGAGTAACCAAACTCTCAAGAGGATCCAGCTGATACCCAAGAATGAAAGTTCTCGGGGTTGAGTCATGCCAAAGTGCTCCTATCTTTCACGGATCGTGAAGTGATAAATCCTTACGCAAATATTACAGCATGATTTGCAACACACAGCCATTTTCATTGATTTATGAATCTGTACATATCAACGAAACTCTAGAGAGAAAAAACTAAAAATAAGGATGTAGTAATGTATTTCTGGAAATATCCCGTAGTTATTAAATAAGTATCTGTAGACAACTATACCATGAAATTGCATCAAAGATCAACGTAGGAGAAGGGTGGGGAAATTTAGAGACTAAATTGCCCTGCCATCGTAAGCTCCGATGCACTCTTGTCAGGACATCCTCGGATCTGTCTATTAACAGTAGAGCTTCCTCCAAATCCGAGCATTAGGGCACGGCGCATACTATGTCGACGGGACGGTATATCATGCGATCTTTCTATTCCCCTCAATCTCTAGTAGTATCGGCAGGCATGCTTCCACATTGCTATTAATGGTGGGCTTCTAGTCTTTCAATCTTCCGGGAATGAGTACTGAGTGCTTATTTGCTTGGTTGTGTGCGACAGTGTGATTTCCATTCTTCATGGACCAGTGACCTCCGATAAGATCAGGTCTCCTTTATAGATTGGGGTCTTGAGCACCCGCAGGCACTTAGAGGCTCGCATTCTCCAGGACTTTTAGCATCTTCTCCGACAACAATTATCTCCCCCAAACTCTTGAATGTTCGCTATCAGACGCTTAAAGACTTTCCTGTCTGGCTATACGTAACAATTGAAATCCTCATATAAATATAGGAGTACTACAGAGAGATATACGAGTTCCATCGGAGTTCCGTGCTATGCGTCCTTAACAAGCTTGACTCCCAATTGGCAATGATGAATGAACAATGAAAAACGGATGGGCTGTCGTAGATTCACCAGTCTTGTTGAGTATGGTAGTTTACGGCTTATCTCTAATGAAGGCCTTGTCCCCGCAAGCCGAATCCTACTGAATCACTGCTCATACTACAGCACCTTGCTTGTTCAAGTACATGGTCAAGACCCTCTCTGTCGTGTACTAGCGGCGCCTAAAAACCCTGTAAACATATACAACATCTGGGACAAATATTTAGATAGTGTAGAATCAACAAACCCCTGAGTACTCCGTTCCAACTCTTATAAGGTCTCATACCGACTGTTTCGAGAAACCAGTGCCCTTTTACCCCGTCCAAACTTCCATGACGTCTCTTCCATGACGTCTCTCATAATACCTCGTGTTGTCTATGCGTTGCGCCCTGGGGTTAATTAGCACCATTTTAATAGTGCCCCGAACCTCCCCGAGCAACGGTAATGACAATGTGTACGTACAAAACTGCCACTTCTTTCTGTTGTTTCAATCTTGACCTTAGTTTTGTGCATACTTACGTCCTTGGTATAAATGATGTATCAAGTTGAACTCGATTGATGATATCCGCCTTCAAGATGCCTCCGACAAAAGTCTAAAAATGCGTCACTCTCGTACAGGGCGTTCACTGTCTCTTTCGGCAGACCTACCCCTTGCTCACACCTTTTTGTAAAATTTAAACGGTGGCGTCCACGAGGCAAATAAAACAATGTTCTTTTCCAAATCTTAGACAACCCTAAATCCCCAAAATTTCTACAAGTACGTATGATACAAACTGTCGAGTCTTGCCCCTGATTTTCTCCGAGATGAACACCCATCCATTTTTCTTCCTCGACTCAAATAGCCCACATTTCGCAACGGACTCAAGATACGGGCAGATGTTCGACATCATACCCCTTACTTTTGACCGCGTTCATAGTGGTCATATTGGGTCGTCGGCATTTCCATTGTTCAAGATGCCTGTCGAACTGTTTGACCAAGTAACGCGTTACCTTTCGAAAAGAGACCTCGAAACTCTTGCGCTCGTCGACCGGGATTGCTGCAGACTCGCTGCCCTCAGTAAATACAAGGCGCTGCAGGTAGAGCTAAATTCAACAAAACTTTACCCCGAACTACAGGCGTCACTTCAAGTTTCTCCATCCCGCCTTGCCGACTGCGTGCGTCAGCTAAATGTCACCCCACCTCAGTTGGTTCCAAGTACTGCTTTTCCAAACCTAGGAACCGATGTGCAAAATGTTATTTCTCCTCCCAACACTTGTGAAAAAACCATCACCCGATTCTTCCCAAACGTCCACATTCTGAACTGGGATGGCCCTTCTTTTACCTCCTTCAACATCCTGGATTGTATACGAACCACGTCTATCAAACATCTTCGTATACGAGGAACACTCGTGGACTCTAGTAACATTGCCACTTGCCCTACAAAAGGAACGACATCGTTTCCTTTGGAGACTCTCAGCCTCGACATCGACTGGCCCTCCAGTAACGGCAGCAAAGAAAACGTGTTTATCGAAGACCTCATCCATACCGTGGCACCGCACCTCAGACAGCTCGTATGGAAGGGCCGTCGAACTCACTACAACGCCGAATTTTGCAACAATATACCCACCTTCCGAAATCTCCGATCGCTGGTCTTGGATTCGGTCCCATTCGACACCGAGCACGCTTTTAGCCTATTTTTCGGCGACAACACGCGCATTAGCTCGCTTTCTGTGGACGCCTCCAGTGCTGGTACCCGCAACTTCCTGCGCACTTGTGGGCGCGTCTCGTCACTGCGACATTTCTCGTCGATTTATCGATTATGGACCCATTCTCGATATCGCGACATCCTGACATTCCTTTTCTCCAATGATCAACTGGAGACAGTCCACATTGCTCATCCCATCCATCACGCAGAGATGGACCGGCTCCTCTTCCCGATGTTACATCAACATTTCGATGTTCTTACTTCACTCCGTCTGACCTTCGACGACATGGATATTCCCCAGCAGTCTTTACAAGCCATTTCTTCAATATCCACTCTTAGACAACTCTGGCTATCCGCCGGCGAACAAGGTTTCCGAAGCACATGGGTAATCCGCCACGACGATATCTTTAAATATCTCAAATCCCTTGTTGACATCGAAATACTCGCATTCTCTCAGGATACTTACGTCACCAACACCCACATTCTCGCGCCGAGAGTTGACTATTACACGACTAAAGCATTACCCGTTGACCTTGATATCACCGCATATCTGACATCGCTTGAAATTCCACTTCATGAAGGGCGAAACGTCGACTATGAAACCGGTATATTACAACAAGCAAAGATGCGAGAGCAGGCTTGGGAACGATGGCATGCAGAGTGTATGTTGAATCTCACGAAAACGTATTCTCAGGCGTTTCCCGCTCTTCGTTGGTGCTTCATGGGCCAACTAGCGTTCTGCGGCGACAGACATACTCCCTTTGCGACGGTTGACAAGCAGGCACGAAGGGAGCCCTGTCTAACATCGCTCCGGAAGGTGATGTCAATAGATATCTGGCGTCCTGTTTAATCCGAGACCTGGGGGACCTTTGATGTAGAAGGATTAGATATTACTACTAGTATTTAGAGTCACATAGGGAAGTTACATTGTAGCGAGTGACTCGGTCCATAGAACGCTTACAATGTATACGAGTCACTCGATGCCAATGAATTCTATGGAAAGCATTTATACCTAATAGAGTAATGGACCATACAATATAGCAGCTGATTCAGCGCTACGAATGTATACATATAAGCATGCTGCTACCCATCTCGGGCTACGACCATTAAAGTTGTCGGGTCGGCCCCGTTTATCTCGGTCAATTGCCGACATAAAATATGTATTGCATTGTGCTACGTTAGCTATCATGAGAAGCAACATATGCCACCTTTTGAAAGTATTTCGTAGAATTTGCGTATGTTACCACATTATTGTTGAGCTCAAGCTGCTAATAAAATTCCGAGATCGGCCCCGATGTTTATATGCCGGTCATCTTTCTACCTTAATACGGCTCGGGCCCGATATTACATACCCCCGTTACCAGTTTTGTATTAAAATATACAAACAAATGTGCATTTATATTTATTATGGTGTACATATGGTGTAGATAAATCATAAGAACTACAAATCATTCCACCATATGCGGCTGGTCAGCCGAAAGATCGGTTGAGAGAGCCATTAATTTGTGGTCAAATTTCTCTATAGCTCGAGAACTTTGCTTATCAAGCTCCATAAATATCTTTTGGCTGAGTCATTTGCCTTAAGCTTCTCCCACTCGGAGATGTAAAGCCGGTGGCTGGCGTCCTTGTAGGATATGCCAAGTGTGTGGCAGAGATAATGGACCTCAGTATCTATCTGAAGGAGTTCACGTTCGGTTAAATGCTAAAAATTTATATTAATTGCTATTTGCCTCGTACTACATTTCAGCTTACCGGGTCGGCTGGGACCAACACCCTATTTCCAAGAATGACAAAATTTCGTCCAGTGCTATTTTGAGACTGTAAAATGAGTGAGCAAAAGGAACAATGAACAGTGAAAGACAGAGAAAGTAGCTCGGATGTTGAACAGGGTACAGATTTGAATGTAAAACATTACCCGCAAATATTGTGGTTTAAATAAAACCGGCCCCGAGATATGAAGCCGATTAAATCAACATGGGAAAATTGTCGGCCCCGCTGAATGTAACCGACACCGACGAGACCGATTGTAATCGGCTCCGATCTAACGGCCGGCAACGACACAGGACTACTATGGGCACCGATCTACATATACCCTACATTTCTCCTATCGTCCAAATTAGAAAAATGAAAAAACTTACACCACCTTGACTTTTTTTCAAGTTGAAGCTCTGCTCTTTGCCGCGCCACGGTGAATTCTTTGTGTGCAGTGGAAACTAAGAATTCTGGAACGTAAATCGTGTTGCCATCGGGCCCGGGCAATGAGGTAAAACCAACAGGCAGGCTGATAGTCGGCTGAGGCCGAATGTCACCTCTTTCGCAGGTTGCGGGAGCCTCTACAGCACCGGGCGGTTGGCCATTTAAGCGGTACCCATGAAGTGGTCCAACAGATGTACTATGGGTGGTGTCAGGTAGCGTCGATTCCGCGAGGTTGGAGATTGTATCTTGTATAACAGGCTCCATATGTTCTGTTTTCGGGGGATCAGAATACGATATGTTTGGAAAGATTGCCGCAGATAACGTCGCGCCCGAGTTCGTGTATTGTTTGTCACTGTTTAGATCACGTGTGTGTTGATTTCGAATCCAACGGACATTTATATTATCTTTACCAGTCTCCTTCTTTAGTCCTCAGCCGACTCGCCCCCGAGCATCAACTTCTACTACAAATTTCAGAAAACCACAACAACCATGTCCAATGGCATTGTTATTCCATCTGCGACCGAGCTCGAGCAAACTCTTCGCAATTTAGATAATTATGTCCGCAGCGGATTGGCCAGCGGAACCGTTTCATCGAAAATTAAGGAAATGAAGGGAAAGTTGGTGAGTAATGAGAATATCATACATATTTTAAGATAGCAATGAATTTTGCAGCATGAAATATTCGTCCTCCAAGGAATGACCGGCGCCGAGATCGCACATTTGCGGCCGATTTTTGACATTCCATTGTTTTTTTGGGGGTTTTTGAAAGCTTGGAAAGAGGTCAAACAGGTTGGTCGTACAGAAGATTTTCTACAGCAACATCTTCGTAACATGGCGACCTTCGATAATACGATATCGGCCCCGATCCCACGGCCACTCTTAAGTAGCAAAGAAAAAGAGCTTCCGTCGGAAAAATTGCATTTACCCACTATACAGTATGGGAAAGCGAACAACTCTGAATTAACGATGCGTTCTGGAGGAGCTGAGGAACGTATGGCTCATTCTCGGCGTCCGTCGTCAAGGACTAGATCACCGTCACTCCAGCAGGACGTAGTCGATTCACTGCGTCAGTCGCCGCCCGCCCGAACACTATCACCACAGAACGTACAGATTCATCCAGAAAAGATTCCCGAGGTGCCATCCACCCCCGAACTTCAACCATTTGTCTTTCCGAAAGGTGTTATACCGGTACTGAGAGTGCCTCGAGATCATGGCCGCCAGGTGTTCACTCAGGGCCGACGTGGTGCGGCGGATGACATGTCGTACCGAGGACAGAAATCCAGTTCAGAAAGTAATTCTGAACGTGAAATTTCACCCATCGATAGTGCGGGTCACGAAGAAGATGAAAAGGTTCGGCCGCAGCCTGAACAGGGCCGATTGAACAGGGAATCATGCGACCGATGCATCAAAGCACAGGCAGACTGTTATGACCGGGCCCGTGGCCGAGGAGCGTGTTATCGATGTAGCCGGCAGAAGGTGAAATGCAGTCTCGGGCCCGGTGGTGTATCGAATGCGATACGCAGCCGATCAAGATCGAGGAATCAGCGGATGAAACATCCACCAGCCGTTATGCGAGCTCGTGAAGATCAGTCAGCCATCGACAAGCGTGATGGTGATAATGACGGCGAAGTACCAACGGTCATACGTCGAAAACCTCGACGTCGGCGTCTGCCCAAATCTACAGAGCAACATCAGCCTGCTGGAACGTCCGGTCGGCCGTTGAATGTTGAGTCGGCCGTGACCGACGAAGATTGTGCACCGCGATTTTCAACATTGGAAAAAGGGAAACATCGTGGTGTGTACATTACTTTAAAAAATAGATATCGACCTTAAATTTTCTTCAAGCTATGGGCGAAGATAATGATGATGAAGACCTTGTAGCTCGTGTTGACGCTCTGACCTCTAAAGTGGTCACTGCGACAACCACTGCGTCCACTGCCTTGTTGATGGTATACGACTGCAACGAGGCCTGCGCCCAAATGGAGCAATCTGCAGCTCATGGGCCGAATGCTAAACTCGGCGATCGTGTTACTCAGCTGGAGAGGAAGATCGACAATGTCTTCGAGAAATTGACACACTTCGAGGACAGGTATTTGGACATTATGCAAGTCTTACGTTCCATTCAAGGCACCTTACTTCCTGTGGGAGGTCAAGCGATCGCTCGGCCGTATGGGCTGACAGTAGAAATGCAGGTCGACGAAGAAATTCAAACTGAACTGAAGGAACGCCTTCGGTCGGGGCCGACTACTCAACAGTCGGTGCCGTTTATGGATAATTCGGCGACCGGCCAAGTAGTTGACTATCAATCATCGGCCCCGATACCAACAACTCCGGACGACGTCACGAACCCGATGTACGCGGCCCCGAATTCTGCTGAGGGGCTGCTGCCCCAGTTGGCACCGAAACTATTTGGTCAGAACACGATGCGGCCAAAGGACAGCAGTTAGACCTTTCGTCGGTTCGTTCAACCATTGTACCATCTATCCAATTAATTCCTCCAACACCGAATAACTCACAGGAGCAGGCTTCTTATAGCACCATAATGATTGTTGATGGCACCCCTATGGAACCCATCCCAATATCTGTGCAATCAGCACAACCGCCAGCAGAAACCACTTCTTCCAAGTTGTACCCCGCTATCGGAAAACGTAGATGGTCGGTCAGAGGAGAAGAATGTTGCTTCGCAGCCATCGGGGCCGAGCGAAATCGCATTGGACTCCATCGATTCAGTCGCTGCAAAAAAAAAATCCAGGTGAATCGTCAACTTCGGGCTGACCAATATCGGCCCCGTTGCTTCTCAACAAACCGACGGGCGTCTCAGACCCAACTGGATTGACTGCCGCACAGCCTACTTTTTCCCCCCGCCGCTCACGTCGGGGGCCGAATACCATCGGCCACAAAACAGTTCCCGGTGAATCATCAACGTCGGGGGCAAATATTTTAGACATCATTGTATCTGAACAGCACAACCCCGTGTCGGACCCGACCAAATCGGTTGCCGCTGAGCCGATTCTTCGTACGTTGTTAACATCGGGGCCGAACGATACCGACTCTTTCATTTCTCACCCCAGCCCCGCGTTGGATTCTTCTTGCTCGACCACCGTTAATCCGACTCAGGTCACGTCGCCGACCTCGGGGCCGCATACACTCGGCTCTGACATTCCTCAACCGGCCCCGTCATCTCTGCTTGTTATTCCGTCGGCCTCTCTTCTTGCTCCACCACTCGTACATGACCGAGATATTGCTGACCTTCGTCGTTCGCCTCGTCTTGCATCTCCCAGCCCTTCAAGAACAATGTCGCGCAGCCCCACTCCGGGGCATTCGGGCAAACGTCCACGCGCTCAGAGTTCAGCCACCGCGGGAAAAAATAAAAAGGCTCGTCTTTGATAATGTAGTCTTAAGCTCTATAGCATGTTGGGGACACATGTATATATTTTTTTTATTGTAGTATAATAGTCTCATTCTCGATAACTATTGACTTTGTTTGGTCCTCGGTGGAAGACTTGGTTTGGGGCTGGTCATTTATTCCGAAGCGCTCCTTCGCAGTGACTTTGGAGCTGATATCACTGCAGAGGCTATTTCAATACCATTGAATGTAACCTTTTTTTTGTTTTACTTTCTTCAAACTACTTGGCACAACACTGGTATTTGGGGATTGTGTATAGCAAACAGTTGGCCCTGGCATAGGTGTTGCCCTTGGTGTTGGCATGGTGGCACCCAGTAAGGTAGAATCAATTTGAGAATCCGAAATATGATGTAAACCTTGGGCTACGATATGATGATTCCCTTCACTTTGTGTTGCACAATATCCTGCATATTCAGTGGAATCAACCAAATACATAGGCATACCGTCGGCTGGACCATTGACCGGTAGTGGGTATTCCATGCCAGCAGGATACATGCGCTCCATGACATCTTGAGTGACATATACCAAGCGCTGACTGATAGTGGATGTCGTGGCTTGTCTGTTGATGGCGACATTTTCCCATTCCGGATGTTGGTGATTTTGTTGTGTCAGCTCGGCCCCGTGATCGGTCGGGGGCCGGTGTCGTTGAGGATTGATCTGTGGATGGAAGGACCGATACTGTGGAGTCAATTTCTTCGATAGGAAGTCGTTCTTTATGTTTTCCTCCGTTTCCATCCTTATGACCCGGTTTACGTCGGGCCCGGTTGGCCACCGGCTGGTCATCTGGATATCTTGTCGGCACCGGCCCATGTTTATGCTTAATGCAACGGAACCTAAATGTGTCCTGTGGTTGATATATTTGCTGCCGGTGCACTAAATGTGCAAAAATGCTTGTATATCTTCTTTATGAAGATTTCTGGGATTTGCGAACTTCATGTTTAACGGCAGATATTTTGAGGGGATAAAAGTTTGCTGATTCTTTCCGATCTCGGTGTACGGCACCTTGTCCGTTATGCCGCCGGTAGCGAGTCCTACCAAACAGTCATATGTGTCGGGCCCGGTATATCGCTGATGGTACTCACTGTAATGATTCTTCACATATAAGCTAAAGACATCTTCCAAATCACTTTTGGTCCAATTTTTGTCTGGCAAGGGAATAGGTATGATTGGGAAACCACTGGTTGTGTTGCCAAATGTGAATATTGGTTTCTTAGTCGGAGTTCTGTTGACTGTGAACGCTAAGTGTCCGTTTTTCTTGAGATTTTGCAACCCGGTCATATAATCCAATATATTTTGTTTCATCCGGTCGATGTCGGCCTTATATATACTCATGAACGATTGGGCCGGGACATTCATCAAGTTCGCGAATTTGCTCGTACCTAAAACTACGTCAGTCGTTGTCTGCGTACTAGATCGATATATACCGGCCGCAAACAGTCGTCGGCCCCGAGATAATCTCGGCCGAAGGTATGCGGCCCGATTTCTATATGATGGTAGTCGGTCATTCACGTACCCATCGACTGCTATCTTGCCGTCAGGCAGTGGAAAGCAGACAAAAATCACACTCGTCATCCCCATCTCATTATACTGATCTTTCATTGATTGATCAATCCTCTTGACGTGAT
Organism: Psilocybe azurescens; assembly: GCA_023853785.1. Classification (NCBI taxonomy): domain Eukaryota; kingdom Fungi; phylum Basidiomycota; class Agaricomycetes; order Agaricales; family Agrocybaceae; genus Psilocybe; species Psilocybe azurescens. The sequence goes on along the minus strand of JAJIRX010000830.1, from coordinate 62,024 downwards.
ATTTCTTCGCCAGACTTAAATGCAGTTAGGATATGTCATGGAATCGGTGCCGACTTACTGACCTTGCTTGTGTGTGTTCATTGTACCCTTTCATTGCGCACATGTCTACCTCATTGTCAATAGCCTTGCGTTCACCCTCAGTCATGCGTGTCCAAATGTTCTTTATCGCCGCTGTCCGATATCTGAACCAACCAAATGTGTCGGCGGACGCTTTTTCGATCCCCATGATATTGGCAATTTCTGCCCAAACCATCGCCTGATGATTATGCCAGAGGACGTCAGGTCTCTTTGGTCGAAAATGGTTGGACTTGCGAGCAATTCCTCTGTCTGCCCTCCAATTATTCGAGCACCAGGTGATGACTGCCTGAACCATATTCAGAAAGATGCGGAATGAGTTTATATATCCATACCTGTGTCCAACGGCGACTCTCAAGGTCATCCGTTGCCCTTTTTCCCTGGCTGTCCCAGTAATTAAATATTGCCACCAATATGCGATTTGTCAAGATGGAGAGACGTTCTTTGACTGTCCGGGCATTTACAAAGGATTCTTTGAAAGGTAGAATTTGTTGGAGTTCTTCTGAATTGAACATCTTTGGTCTGCGTTTTTGCTTTGCAATGTGATTGCGGTAGCCATGTCGTTTGTGAAATATGATTGGAAACGGAAGAATGGAAAATAAAACGGTGATGGGGGTGGTCATGAATTAAGAAGCATTGGCACGGTGAGATCTTTGCCTGCACGCCTCATGGAACCCTCATGTGCATTATTTCGTACTCAGCTACATGCTAAAGCGATGTATATATGACTCTCATCTTCACACCATGAACTCTTCAAGCGGCCCAGCGAATAAAAGGCAAAGAAAGTCAAAACATCTGGTTCAAGGAAGTGTTGAAGCCTCTCAGGCCGTTACCCATCTCTCCGATGTCTTCAGTGGTCCCAGAGCTCAAAGAAGAATTTTTGTCCCTCTAGTTTCCACCATAACAGAGAATAGTATGTCAAATGACCCGGCAGATCTCAGGGATCAATCAGTGAATCAAAATATATACACTGACGGTGGAAGCATTCCCGACCTTTTGAATATGCCCCGCCGCAGAAAAACGAAGGTAACTGATTATCAAATTGGTTAGATAAATGCTGATACAGTGCTTTCTCAGACCCAAAAGAATACATGAGAGAATGGGTCGACAGAATAGAAGACTTACTGCAAGCATCACTGGTGCGAGAATCTTGGCCGGCGGACAAGCAACATTGCCGATCCTGTTCAGCTGGCTTCTGGGCGATATGGAGATGTATTGATTGTACACTTTCAGAACCTGTCTGTCGCGAAATGCATGAGACATTCCCACCAGTCTGCTCCTTTTCATAGAATTGAATGCTGGGCGGAAACCCACTTCCGCAGAGCTGAGTTATGGGAAGTTGGCTGCTATGTGTTGGTTCCACACCGTTCTGGCCTAGCGATATGCGACTCCCTCCAATTTCAAATCAATCACTTGGAATCGTTACAGCGACATCCAGACAGACGGGAACAGGAAAAACTAAATACGATGCAGGCTGCAACCGAATCGGGGCCGACTAGACAAAAACGTTCGCCGATATGTCGGCCTCCCACCCATTCGACCATGATAATTCAAATCCTACAGGGGCAACAGACTGGGGTTCGGATCAACGCGGCGATGAAAAAGCTTTTCTTTTTCTGAATCAGTGCTACAAAAGTTTTCACGAAGACGGTCAGGATTATGTCGAAGAACATACGGCCGACGATTTGGACGGCGACGATCCCGAGGCCGATGTTGAAGATTTCGGCCCTTATTTAGAAACGGACATGGATGAAGGTAATTTGGCCGAAGAAGAGTCGGTCAGTGGGGCCGATAACGCTCAGCATCAAAATGAATTCAACAATCCCTGGGTACAGCCAAATGTCCCATCAGCCGATGGTTTAAACAACACATATGTAAGAATTCTTCACACTAATGGTATTCATTACATGGCCATGGTAACTTGTCATTGCCGAGGTGAACACTCGGTCCCATTGGATTTGGTTTCCTGCCGTCTTCTCCCAGCCAGCTTTACAAGGATACAGACTCTCTTCTCCGTACAGCTAATGGATCAATTTCGCTTATTCAATCTGGAGCTGAAAGCATCGGCCTACCAATTCTACGTTCTTATCCGAAGAATGACAATGCCGATCGGGCGGGCCGACATTGTGAATTTATATCATGAATTCCGCCGAATGTCACGTCTTTGGCGATGGCTAAAAAATTACGATGGGCCGGCTATGGACACAAACAAGAAGATCCTCGCAACCCACCAGCTGGCTCATTATCTCTGTATTGCCCGACCTGCCCTCAACCTGGTATAAACTTGCCCGATGATTGGAAGAACGATCCCAATCGGTTAGTGTAATTCACAAATATAGGAATTCAGATATAACCATATTTTAGTACAGATCTGTATACAAACGTATTTTTGTCACCGATGGCAATTTCAAAGCCGACCATGTTCGGCAAAAATGTAATGACGACGTCTGGTTGATTGATGGGGCCGGCATGGCCCCCAACCGTGATCATTATCAAGCTTTCTTAGAATCTGCCGTCGACCGATTAACAGTATGTCGGTTTTGGGGCCGATCTTTGGCCGAGACAATGTGACTGACCGATACCCTGCAGAAAGCACCTTGTGAAAATACATTCAAAGCCATTATGAACGCATTACTGTCGACAAAAGCATGTGACAGGACAGGCAAGGTGGCCTTTGCATGTGCTCGTCATGGGTGCTTTGCACCCAATACATTGGCCGACCTGTTCAGGGGGGAGCAGCAAAAGAATATTGATTATGCGTTACTGCAGGCTATCAAGTCAACTCATGTTGAACCTGAACAAGGGTTACTTCTCATATACGACATCGTCTGCACATGGATTGTGTATCTTTTTGACCGAATCGGTCATATGATCCCAGCTGGCCTAAATATTGACCAGGCTATTGACTTATTCCATGTTCATGGCCACAAGGATGTTTGTTTCTTTCGCTATGCAACAACTTTTGTTCCTGGTGCTGCAATAGTCGCAGGCCAAATTCTTGAATCACTGTGGTCAAACCTAAACGCAATTTCATCTTCGGTCCGGACAGCAAGTCTGGCGCACAGGGAAGAAGTACTCGACGACCACACTGCGGATTCCAACTACAAAAAATGCTCGGAATTACGCAAGTTCTTTGCATCAGATATGCAGATGCAATTATTATGGTCGGCCAGGCCAACTCTTATTTCATAGAACTATCTGGAGACATTGATCCGTCAATACTTAATGAATGGGAAGACGAAATTCAAAGTGTCGAAGCAATGCGCCCTGTCGACATTAAGCGCATGGATATCTATGGTGCCCGAATGCCGCATTCGTTGACCGATGAGCCAGTCACCGACACCGGCACCGACACCGACACTGATTGTCCGCTGAATACCTGGCTACGATTTACTTTACAAGTCGAAGAAAAACAGTGTGTTGTATGTAAAATGGCATTGATACCCGACACTGATTTTTGAATTAGATTAGAATTACAAGACAAAGTTCGTCGGCTTGGGACAGCACCACTGGAACAAGACCGTCAGGTAGTCAGTCAACTGCGCCAAGTACTTACCTCAATGTTTGGGCAGATTAAACAGTTGCAGCAAGCGGCCAAAGTGCCCGATATTGCGCGTAGCTTTGACCTGGTAAATTTCCAAGATGAGGCCGAATTCGATGATGACGATCAAGATGGCCGACACGGGCCCGATGCAAGTGAGCGGCCTACTGCGGACAGCCGTACAGAATCGACTTCAACTACCATATTTCCCGAACGGCAAACACTGTCTCTTCCTTCCAATTTCAATGTTCCCCAAAGGTTCGCCAGTGCAGAACTAGAATTAAGGAAAAATCAAGCTCGAAACAATATCAGGCGTATTCGGGATATTGTGGCCGACATCTCATTTCTATATCGCTACGTTGTCCGCACCGGAAACCGTACAAGCATTCGGAATGATGGTCAGAAAAAGTGAAATCACTGAATCATGCTAAAATCCTACACGCTCGTATATACTCGGCATGTCGGTCCCGACTCATCGCCCTTAAATGCGAACATGAGTTCCTCAACATATTTCGGGAGCTCACATGTAACGATCTGAAGCCAAGCACCGCTATTTGGAAGCCCAATGTGCCCGGTTCATCCAAAATTGAATTGCCATGGATATGGATGACTGGTCGTTGGCATTTGCTAAATAACAGTGGGGCCGCTGCCGATACCGATCGTTTGAACGGGCCCGACGCTCAACAACGATTTCAAAATGAATGTAAATCGAATGTTCGTTTCTGCAATATACCGATAATGACAAACTTTTTTACAGTCAACCGCGTCCACTGGCTGCGCGCTCGGGCACAAAAAATAGGTGGAATGAAGAAATTGTCTTAGTCGAGTATGAAATGTTATGGACTGTCCGATATTTCATTCATCGCCGAGAAGAGTGGGCAAAAGTATCGGACACGGCAAATATCAATTCGGGCCCGAAAGCCTACGCTTTTCGGCAAAGTCGAATGTGGCACAAGTATGCGGTCGGTGCCGATCTTGCGTTTAAAAATAGTTGCAAACGTTATGTGTCTCCATTCATTTGATTATGTAATTTTATATTGTGATCGATTATCTATTCACACTCATCTTGAACTCAATCGATCATGTCCAACCAAGAATTTGTAGTGTTCAACCCACTTACTACTTTGACTGGCGCTCACTATTCAATCCACGCCGACATACAAGAACTGGTATATTATGCTGAGTCAAGATTTCGGGCAGCACTTCTTGTCATCGCCGTGTCACCTATTGACCAACAGGAGTGGAAACAACACTTCCTGTGCGCTGAGGTCGTATGTAATGAATTTAACTTGTGGTATTTATTTTCACCCGACATCGATATAGGAATTGGTCTTGTCTTTTATTGGCCGGGCATCGGCACTCGGCCTTTCGGTCACGATTCCCATTATTGTTCGGTCGTTAGCGGCTTCGCTAGTTCACATTCCGTATGAACATTATCCAGTCAAATTCTCCGACAATTTCCAAGCTTTATTGGATGCCGGTGTAGATAAAGACAGTCCAGTTCGCCTAGTCGACAATTACTTGAATGATTGGTGGCATAGCGACGATGAAGTATCAATGAAATATACGCTGAATAGCTTTATAATCAAAGATGCCCTTCGAACTCACGCAACTTATCAACTGCGAGACATTGTGACCGAGACGCTGGGGCCGCGCCCGCCTACATCGGTGCCGTCGCCATCTTGCGACCGCTGCAAAAGTTATCTTAATCTAGCACTAGAATTGCGCGAAGACCTTATGGCCGTTTCGAACGCAGCGCAGGCCGCTCACGTACATGCCGATGCCGATAGCGATTTGAACATGAGGCGGGCAGCCGGTTTCCATCAAGTACATGAAGCGGTTGTCTTGAAAGAACAACAAACGGGCGATCCTGCGCAGGGCGATGAAGATTCCGCCACGCGATCGGCAACGGGCCCGTACCGGCGAGCGACCACTAAGTTATATCCTGACACCATTGACAACATTTTGATTACGCGTCGGTCGAGGCGGATGGCGATGAATGCGGCTGAACAATTTTCTGATCTTTTATCCCTTCCGATATCTTCTCAAAAATGGACGTGGGGAGCAGAACTTACCCCGAGTGACCTGAAGGCTCTCGCAGAAGACCCCAATATTCGGGAAATTCCTCACTCTGGCTACTCACAATCGCTACCCGATGGTCGTCGCCGTCGACAAGACTCTTCAACCAATCATGTATCTTCTGCGGAATCAGTTGCAGTGTCGGCCATCGGAGCCGACTCGCCAAACAGCGTCCACACCCGTTCTATTCCCGACTGCCTTGATCCACTACCCAACGTAAGAACGACTACTTGGAGCTCAGCAGAAACTGTTTCCCCGCATGAAAATCTTGCCAATTTGTCATCCGCATCCATCAACACTTCAGTGTCGGGACCGGTTGCCCCACTCACTTCGGTGCCAATTGCAGAAATGTCGGCGCCGAATTTAACATTCGTGAGCACGGCCGCAGACGCTGCCGCAATGTGGAACCTATCCTCTGTCTCCAGTGATGACGCTGTTGAACCTCATGCTGAGGGTCAGACAACTGTTGCTGACACAACCCGATACCTAGCTGCCCAGGCCGCTGCACTCTGGTTAGAGGAATCATCCGATGATGAATCTGACAACAAAGAAGCTGCACACCCACATTCAACCGATGCTAATACTTTAGCTGCTACATGGGCGATCTCTTCTGACGATGATCTTGCTTCGGATGGACCCAACTCCTCCATAAATGCACCAGCTATGGCCGATGTTTCTCTCGCAAGGCCTGCGAAGCCGGGGAATGAACGTTTAGTTGGGGTTGCCGAAGCGGCCGGTGTGTGGTCGGATTCTACGGACAGTGATGAGGATGATATACCACTCCTGAGCACTTATTCACGGCGTACCAGTATTCCTTCCAATTCTTTCACGTCTCCTGTCGGCGCGGCCAATGTTGCCGGTGCTTGGTATTCTTCTGATGATGATGAATCTACTAATTGCTTAACGGCCCCGTCAGCTGATCGACGCGGCTCCCGTGTTGAATCTTTGACTAGCGCGGTTCAGGCAGATACTGGAGTACACTCTGTGACCCCCACCAGAATTACTCTCCCTCGTCGTCCTTTTTCACCTTCTTTTTTTGATTTTGTTGATCACACCTGGCTGCAAGTTGACGAAGATGACAGGGATCCCGACAGCGAAGGACAGTCTGCAGTTGATGACGAAGACGATGACATGCTTTTGTAAATATTTTCATACCTGACATTCTACGAGGCCTACTGTATCTACACGACCGGTCTGCCTACCAATTTAAAGCTTATATGTAGCTCATCAGAAATTTTATTGGCCTACTTCACTGCACAGCACATATATACTGAATATATTCTCAGCTCAACAGACCATTGTGGTCAACACATGGTTGATTCCCTACGGGGCCGATATCATCGTTTGACCGGCCGCTCCCCGAGTTGGGTAACAAAGTCTTACATATAGAAATAGATGACATCAATTTCGAGAAGTCATTAATGTCGTTGACTTATGTTCGAACAATGTGGTGCAATTCGCTATTTAGGCCGACAATTATCGTGGCCGACCGCAAATTTGTTCGGCCGCAACCCGCTTCCGTTTAGAACAATTTCTCTGTTCAATGACTTGTGTGCTATATGTAGTTATTTTTCAATACACATTTTTACTAAACGTGGTAACGGGGTGTGTAATATCGGGCCCGAGCCGTATTAAAGTAGAAGGTCGACCGGCAGATAGACATCGGGGCCGATCTCGGAATTTTAGTAGCAGCTTGAGCTTAATAATAATGTAGTAACATACGCAAATTTTACGAAATACTTTTAAAAAGTGGCATATGTTGCTTCTCATGATAGCTAACGTAGCACAATGCAATACATATTTTATGTCGGCAATTGACCGAGATAGACGGGGCCGACCCGACAACTTTAATGGTCGTAGCCCGAGATGGGTAGCAGCATGCTTATATGTATACATTCGTAGCACTGAATCAGCTGCTATATTGTATGGTCCATTACTCTATTAGGTATAAATGCTTTCCATAGAATTCATTGGCATCGAGTGACTCGTATACATTGTAAGCGTTCTATGGACCGAGTCACTCGCTACAATGTAACTTCCCTATGTGTTAGAGTCTAGAGGCAGAGTCCATTCACAAATTAGATGCCTATCAACTTCATCAATATTGATTCGACTACACCCTGCGCTCGTTTGATTGCAGGCGATAGCGAACTTAGAACAGGTCGCCAGGAGCATTTTGACCAAAGGCGACACGGGGTCTTCGTTGGAAACAGAACTCCGACATGTTGAACTCTGATACAACTTTGAGTTATATTATTAGACTTTGTATCGCATACGGCGTCTCTGTACAGCATGATACGAGTAGGCTCTATAATTACGACTTCCCAATTTATGCTGTATCATCAGAAAGCACGCATCATAAATTTATAGTTGTATTTGGTTGATGAAGACAGAATCCGCAGTACACGATGACTGAAAGTGTTACTCTAGTTGGCTTTCTATTTCCACCGACGGCTGCCAGGATAGAAATAACCTTGCATTTCTGTGTCCATGTGCATGCAGGATGAATTGATGCCTGTAAGTCTCGTCTCACCCACTGAAGGACCCCACGCATTTTCCTTTGACGTCGCGATCATGCTAGTTGGGGTTATAAGATTCTTCCGTACCTTATTATGGAGTAGATTGAATATTTTGTGGCGAAAGGAGAGATAGGCATCAAAACAACATTTCAGTGATATGGATTAGATGCATGAATAGAGTATGCTATTAATACCCTGCTTCGTCCACATGCTAATGTTAAGAATAGATTCGATAAGTAAATTATCAGCCTACTGTCGGCCAGCCTGTGCAGATCATCCGCGCCCTGGATCTCCAGCATGACGATACCCACAATATTGTTCTTAACGCCCTTGAACTCGAAATTGCTCTTCCTCCTTCTCGCGTCTCGCAGCTTCGCCGGCCTCCTGCTGGCCCCTGCCCCTACCCCCGATCCACCAGCGACAACACCCGTATCACTCCCACTACCCCCGAAGATGACGTTCCCGCTCCCGCTTCCACTTCCCTTGAGCCATCGCTGGCCAAACCTGCTCCTCCGCTCCTCCTCATTCTCTTTCTCCATATCCGCCTTCTTCTCCGATAACCCCACATCACTCCTTGCCCGCTTCGCACAGGCGGCACGAGATTCCCTTGTACATCCACAGCAGGGGATGTAGGCGCCTGCCCTGTCCCTCCTCCCGCATAACCCAGGAAATTTCCTAAGAAGCTTCTTAGGGTTAAACCTGCTCGTCGACGTTGGTGCTAGCGCAGGCGAAGGCTGCACGAACCCCGCTGAAGCTCTCGGTGTATCCTGAGATTATGTGTTGCGACAGTCGATTAAAGCTGACTTACTTTCAACAGGGCATCTGTACTAAGCATGCGTAAGAGTTCTGGCATAACTGAATTGCTGAGCTTGTGGATATGTTATGGGTCGCATTTATGAGGACCTAGATCGTTAGGTATCAACGTAATATATTGCGTTCTTCGTTTCGCTGGAGATGCGTTACGAGATAAAATTTATTCCGATACTAAAATGACGTGAACCACATCCCTTGCCGGTATATCTATAGTCTCGACGTTTCATCCTAAGGAGGATGGGACGCTGAGACTGATGGTATTAATAGTATATCAACATCTGGCACAGTACCGAAGGTTCATGAAGTAAATGATATAGTATGAGACTAGAGGATCCCTGAAGAAACGATGTACTGCAAGAATATTTGAGCACTAACTCTGATCCGATATGTTAAGAGCATAGGCAATACGTGAGCCTAAACCATCCGTCCAAATCAGTTTCTTTTCCACCGAGAAGTTCCGCTCCAACACCGTAGGTTCGAGATAGGCGTTGACGCCAATAAGCTGAAGATTAGCCTCCGCTTTAATTGTCTGATTCGGATATATGCGACCGTACATTCATTTACATACAGCACGAACCTCGAATCGGTGAGCACCATTCAGACGGAAGGCTGCTGGCTGAAGACTGAAGAATGATGCGGCCGGACCTCTCTTCTCCTGTTCTCTTCAAAGTCGCCTCAAGGTTACTTGAATCCCACGCGCGAGTGGGCGGGCTTGGGAAATGGAGACACGCGGGAATTCATCTTCGAGATGCTGAGAGCAGGCCTGTCGTGCATGTCTATACTCGATGAGTTTCTGTTCTTTTCTGCGCTTATCGTATCAGACGGACTGCTGGTCAGTAGTTAATAAAGACATCACTGTATATTTTATGTCTCTACGTTCTTCACAGATATTGAGGTGCGATAATATCTGGGGAAGTTCGTGTTGGGTCCCGCTATTAATTTTTGTTGCAGAGCTTATACTCCGCATACACACTCCTATTAATCGCTTTTCATGCTATTATGGGTCTCTTAGATGCTGTGATGGTTTTAGCAGGGCTGTTTACCAACCCATCCACCTATACGAACCGCAATCTCCTCAATAACATGAAAAGTGGTCTTACGTTCATCTCACTAGGCACAGCCATGCCTTCCACATTAGCAAAATATTTTAGTCTTCAGCATATGCATAATACCGTCCGGCCTGCAAAGAATATTCAAGCATATGGTGATGTCGGTGCTGGATTCGGCCGCAGCGTACCCACTCGCATTCGTGCTTTATAATGTCTCCATGGTGGTTCCATAATTCAGCGTGATATAATCTCCCTACGCAAAAGTTCAGTATTATATCAAGTCCGTACTGATCATTGTTGCGATACGTAGTTCCGTATCTCTTTCTGACGATTATATTTGTGTAACCTGAGTTAGGGAATGGCACTGACTGTGCAGGTGGCGTGGCTTGTTATTAGGAGCACGAGAAGGGTAATAACAGGCTCATAAATAAATCTCGTATACAACTTGCAATTGAAGTCATAGCATGGGATTGATAGCCGCAGTGTAATACCACTCAGGTAGCGCAGACGATTGGGGGAACATTTATTCAAGCTCCGATCCAAATTTTATCGCCGTGTGGTTCCGGTGTGCTTGTTCTTTGCTTCCGGCCCATTTCTTCCGACCCGACTCAAAATATGTTTATTCTTAATCGTCATTAGCGTTCCTGGTCTATTTAGTTGGTGTAGGGGCAGATACCCATCCAACATCACCGCTGCAAAGGTGCGCTTCCCTGCATCTTATCCTTGGCCAGCACCACTAAAGATCGTGATGGCGATGGTGACGTGCAGAGGTCGCAGAGTGTCTGGGCCACAAAGCCATGCTCAATATGATCCTCAATCGCATGGGTGGTATCCTGTGCGTCATTCCTCTCTTTTTCATTATCCCAATGCTATAATTCTGATTCCGACCTTGACCTCATCCCGTTTTTAATCCCAATCCTGTTCCTGTTCTCCCTCATGCGTGCAGACTGACACACGCCGGCAACGTGATCCTGCGCGAGATCGACGTCACACACCCCGCCGCGAAGAACATGATCGAGCTCAGCAGGACCCAGGACGAAGAGTGCGGCGACGACACCCCAGTGTTATCATCCTCGGTGCGCAGTCGCCCCCTCCCTTCTTTTTCCTCTCTCACTCAACTCCCTCTCCCCCTCTCTCCCGTTACTCCACTCACTGCACAGTCGGCGAGATCCTCGCGCAGCCCCTCTCCCAGCTCCTCTCCCAGCTCGGGCGGGACATTCATCCGGTCGTCATCATCTCCGCCTACAACAAAGCCCTCGCCGAGGTGCTCTCCATCATCCAGCGCATCTCCGTCCCCATCGACACCGCCAACGACGCGCAAACTCTCGACCTTTTCAAGACATTCATCGGCGCCAAGTTATTCAGGTTTTAGTCGGATATAATGTGTGCGCTCGCATTGCAGGCAGTGTGTACTGTCGGTGTAAGCCACGGCCATGGTGTCGCGCCCGTGCTGCAGCTGCGGCGGGGGAGGGCATGGGCAGAGACAGGCAGGGCCGTGTGCATAGGCAGACGAATGCTGATATGAAGAGATATGCACGCGTCGAGAAGATCCCGGGCGGCGATATCGAAGAATCGCGCGTGCTCTCGGGCGTACTCCTCAACACAGACGTTACGCACCCCGCCATGCGGCGGCGCATCATCCTGCTCGACCTCCCGCTTGAGTACAAGAAGCGCGAGAGCTAGACGAACATGGAGTTCAGGGACTGGGCGCGCGCTCAGGAGATCGAGGTGGAGCAGGTAAGGGGTTGTGTGAAAGGTTGTTGGAGTTAAAGCCATATTTGGTCGTTATGGAGAAGGGGGTGTCCGGTGTGTTTTTCTGCTGCTCTTTCCTTCGCCTTCGTTCGTATGTTGATATTAATAACACCACCCACCCGCACCGCAGCCCTCGAGCAACACACACTCACGCCTCCATGCACACGAATCTGATGTTCTTGGGAATCCACTTCGTCATCAGCAAATGTATGCGTCTTTATTTCTCTATACCATCGCCTTCCGTTCTCTTACGAAGTTTCTGCACGATTAGTCTACGCCAACTCTTTTCTCGCTACGTAAGTCGATGCATCTTCTCACCTTTATATAGTTCCTCATTCTTATTTTCAGCACCTCAGCCTTAACGCACGTTCCATCCGACTGTCCATCTCTTTCATGCGTTCCGCATACTTCGAGCCCTTTGTGTTGCACAAGGTTACCGAAACGCAGTGACGCCGATTCCTGATGGATTAAACTGTTAGTTGCGAATTAAAGTCAACGAAACGGAGATGTCCAGATCGGATAGCGCAAGTGCTGGCACTACATCCACTGGACGAGAGCCCCCGACAATAGATGATCGTGATATCAAGTCCAGAGCGGATGTGGAGGTGTGATGAAATTGGAGCGGCTTTCTTCAAGCTCGATTCTCCATCATCATCCTACTACCTTCACCTTTATGTTCGTGATCAAGCACATATGGGTGATGCAATTGCGAAACATGTATAGCAATCTGAGCTGATCTCGTCTTTCGTCTACGCTTAATGTTGTAATTCTGTATTATTATATTCTATATTATGCTGCTGGAATTGTGTAGTGTCGTGAATAACATTACGATGAGAAATCAAAGCCAAGTCGATGGCGATAGGGGAGATTTTTCTAAGAGCCAACGAGGCCTGGACAAGCCTATAGCTCCGATGAGCTGTTCGACATGAGCATCGAAATCAGAGGGCTCGTCGCATATCCCCAATCGTAGTTTGCCCTTGTTCTGGGGCATATCCTTCTCTACGTAGAAGTAAACGCATCCTTTCGTGTTTTAAGAAAATGAGATATAGTTCTCAGCGTAATAATGAATCTTTCGATGATATGTTATCATGGAAGACAGATTCTGTTTGGCGGAGCGGGCGTTCGGAATTTTGCACCTATGTATCCCCGAAATATCGTATGCTAACTATTCAAGTTCAGACACTGACCCGAATGATTTTGTAGGATTAAGTCAACTTCGCTTTTTCAAGGGCCCTGTAATATTGTACCAGCCTACCGCCAGCCTGCCTTACCACCACCCGCGGTGACCCACCCTACCCTACTCTTATCAAAAGTGCCCCATAACCCAAATCAACGACGCCAGATCCACCTACCTTTCCTCTCAACCACCACCATCTCCTTGCTTTTTTTCGTTTCTTCTTGGTTCGTCCATTCTCAACCGCACCAGGATCATATCGGCACGCAACCTCTGTTGAATCTAGGTCTATGACTGTAGAACTTCCCTTCAAGTCCGACACCTCCGCTTACCCGTATGCACAATTCTGAGTGTTCATATTCTCATGTTCATTAAAGACGAGTATGGTAGATAGGATTAGGAGTTTTTAGGTAGCATGCTAGTTAATGAAATGCATTAATGGGTCATGAGGCGATAATGTATGGGTAACGAGGCTCAAAAAGTCTGGCGGAACCACTGTGGCTGTCTCTCTTCCCCTACTACTTTCTGAAACGCCTTGATAAGGGCCTGATCCTTCGTTTTCGCCATCTCTGTCTCGGATTTGTTGTTTGCAATGACCAGGCAGATTACAGGAGATTTATCGTCGTGAACGAGTGCCAGGCGTCGGTGTCCTGTCGGGAGCTGTTTCGCAATCGCATTCCAAGCCAATTGAACTCGGATATATTCCGGCTGCTCAGGCGCAATGTTGTGCTTATTTGCCCAGGCAATTTTGCGGTTGTGGCTGAAGATGAAACCGAACACCTTCTCGGGAACAGGGCCTCCACGCTTCCACAAAGCCTGCTCCTGAACTTGTGGTTGCTCTGCCGAGCTCCTAAAGGTATATGCATGTGAGCCATTGGCGTAGCATCTACAGCAGAAAGGACTCACATTGGATGTTAACTTCACTAGGAGAGTAAGACAGAGGGACGTTGTAAAGATGGGTGAGGTGGCGTTGGAAGAGAATCAACATATCACGTGATTAAGCATTTGTTATTCCTGATAATTGTGTGCGTGAATCACCCTCAGTCCCTGATTACTCGCCATAACTCTGGTTCCAACCCTGACCTGATCCGTTACTAATCCCAATCCCAATCCAAATCCTGTTCTCCCTCATGTATGCAGACTAACGAACGATGGCAATGCGAGCCTGCGCGAGATCGATGTCGCGCACTCCGCCGTGAAGAACATGATCGAGCTCAGCAGGACCTAGGACGAGGAGTGCGGTGATAGCACCACACGTGTTATCCTCGGCGCGCAGTCCTCCTCTCTCTTCCTCCCTCTGCTTTTTCTTCTTCCTTACCACTTCCACTTCACCCACCCGTCCACTACACAGCCGGCGAGATCCTCGCGCAATCCTCGAGCGGAACATCAACCTGGTCGTCATCATCTCTGCCTACAACAAAGGACCATCATTGCTGTCGCCCTGTGCGTGCGTAAGCTTACGCGTACACCTCCACTCCTGAGGCGCTGTACAAGCAGATCCTAGCGACTTAAACCGGCCAGAGTGGGGAGGGGTTAAGGGACCATGATGCGGCGTTTGTCAAGCTCAGCGAGCTCTATCGTGATCAAAAGTACGCTTTCGGGTCTTATGTACATTTCATGGATGGAGCTGACTGACAGATGCATGCACACAAGTACGCGGAGGGGCTGACGGAGGTCATCAACCGCTCACGGGTGTTCATGTCGTCTACTGCCAAAGCCAAGACTGCGAAGCTCAGTACGTCCTTACTCCTCCTTCTCTCTATTCCATCGATCTGATCTCTGATTACCACCCCGCGCAGTCCGCACGCTCCTGGACTACTTCGCCGCCATCCCCGACTCCCAGAAAGTGCAGATGAAAGCGCTGACGGACAGCATCGCCTGGGCCAACCAGGAGAAGCGTATTTTCCTGCAGCACAAGCACAGTCTCGAAGCGCGGCTTGTCGGACTGTGCGTGCACTCTCCCATTGTCATAATTCCAGTTTTTGGATTTTGTATGCTAAGTTATCGTACATACATACAGATAACTCGAGTCCCGCCAGTACCAACCTGCACTTGCGCTCATCGATACCCAGCTCACAGAGCTCAAGCGGATCGACAACAAGATGATCCTCGCGGAGGTGCACCTCCTCGAGAGCCGGGTGTATCGCGGGCTGGGAAAGATGCCCAAGGCTAAGGTGTATTGCGTTTTCTCCTTCCTCTTCCTCGGTCTCCGAACTACTCAGACTTACGCTAACCCCCACCCCACCCAGGCATCCCTAATACCCTTCCGCACAGCCGCCAATGCAATCTACTGTCTGCCTTCCCTTCAAGTCTAGCTCGATCTGCAGTCCGACATCCTCCATACGGAAGAGAAGGACTATAGCACCGCGTACTCGTATTTCTTTGAGGCGTTTGAGAAACTGTCGGCGCTGGGCGAGATCGAGGGGGGGTAGTGAGAGGGGGTAGTGGGGGCGGGAAAGGCGTTGAAGGAGCTGGAGTATATGCTGTTGTGCAAGATTATTCTATGTTGAATTTGGTGGGTATTGTGTTTCTTTCGTGCGGCCTTTCGTCGATCGTGCTCGTGCTCATGCTCGTGCTTTACCTTGTCCGTTTTTCCCTTTTTTCCTCATGCATATGCATCGTATCGCAACTGACGTTATATTCTATTCAATCCCGCCTTTCCCTAATTCTCTCCCTGACCAACGCGAACGCCGTTTCTCGTTGCCTCCACCACCTAGTCATTTCTCGATCACTGCCGCCACCGCACCGCCAATAACAACCCGAAGACGTGAACACCCTGCTCACCATCAACCTCGCCCTGCGGTACGCGTCTTCGCGAGACGTGGAGAGTATGTGAGCCGTCGCGCGCGCGCACCAGAAGCGGGATTTGAGGGCGTTTTAGGGGATGTTGAGGGAGTATCAGGTCAGTGAGTCGCGGCTTTTATTATCACCATTTGGGATTTCGGGACTTCTCTGGCACGGTTGGTCGATGGACCAAGTGCGTTTTTTTATTTGCGTTGCGTTGGTCTGGTGGGATGTCAGCGTTGACTTTTTTTTGTTTTTTGCATGGCAGACTGTCGAAGATGATCCTTGATAAAGTGCTCTATGGCGTGTTGGACCAGGGTCGCGGGTGTCTCGTCATCTACGACGAGCCGAAAGCCGATGTAAGTCTTCTTTTCTTTTTCCTTTCTCCTCCTCCTTCCCTCCCCCCTTGTACGCCGTTCACTCACTCGCTCTTGAACACCCGTACAGAACACATACGGAGCCGCCATCGAGACCCTCGAGCAGATCAGCAAAGTCGTCGAGTCGTTATATGCCAAGGTAAGTTTCCGTTTCTAGATTGTTTGTTTTGGTTTCGA
Source organism: Psilocybe azurescens (assembly GCA_023853785.1). Classification (NCBI taxonomy): domain Eukaryota; kingdom Fungi; phylum Basidiomycota; class Agaricomycetes; order Agaricales; family Agrocybaceae; genus Psilocybe; species Psilocybe azurescens. The sequence goes on along the minus strand of JAJIRX010000830.1, from coordinate 45,684 downwards.
TGACTGACGTTGTGCCTGCTTCCTTATCCAGACTGTGAAAATTGCTTAGACTCTAGAACTCGAAGGCGTTGTTGGTCGGCCGTGAGGCTGGGTAGTAGGGGAGTTTCCTGGTTGCTGTTTGACCCGGGAGCGCGCGTGTTGTGTCGCCTGTTCTTTTAATTGTACTTTAGATTAATGCACAGCTGCTCTTTTATATCTTTGTTTCATTATGCTCGTTGTACATCATTGTGTTCTCGACGAAAGGTATGTAAGCTTAGCGTCCCAAGATTACTGCAGCCCCTTTTTCACATTATCTTATCTTCAACATCTAATACTTACACGAAACCCCATTTCCCCAGACAGCGACCGCCGCTTTTCTCTTTCATTACGCATCGTATACATCTGTAACACTGTCAATCTTCCAATTGATATATCGTGTTCTTATCATGTTCCGCGTGACTCTCAGCGAGCCCTGTAATGACGGGCTTTCAAGGGCCTACAGAACAAGGAGGCATCTCAGGGCCAAGCATGAATATGAAAGATCCAGACAAACACTACGACCAGAGCAAAAGGAGCATCCGAACTTGTACATTTGGTTAAGAATATAGTAATCATTATGTACCGGCAAGACGTCAGCTGATGCGTTCGGAAATAAATGTGATTTATTTAGATTTGACCTTGGAAGACGCTCGTCCCTCGCCTCAAGGGGGCCTCGAGCGATCTGGGGCATGTTAACCAAACCATTATTCGCAAAGGGGATGTCTGATACTAGGAAGTAACCCGGTCTTGAAAATATGGCCTAAATTGCGGAAGTGAGGAAGGGCCGGGAAAAGTCGACTACTCGTGGGATCAAAAGTGATCGCGATTAGGTAATCATACCACTTTGGTTTCGATACTCTCCCTCACGAAAAGCGGTCTGGCTCTTTCGTTTTATGCTAAATTCATGATGTTTCTTCGGAAATGGGATGAGTAAATGCTACGATATACTAAAAAATAATTAGAACCGGGTCAAGGATATTGAAGGAGCGGAGCAACGATACAAACATTAGAACGTGTCTGCATTGCAAACCACGCATGTCTTACATAATCGCGATCACTTTTTGATCCCACAAGTATAATTTGACGAAAAATGGGTGAGGAAAGAGGAAAAAACCTACAATGTTTGTGTTGTTATAATAGAAATATCCCAGAGTATAAGGACACTTGCCTTAATTGCACACAATTAATTATCGCCCATATATGTAATCGAGATAAATGTACACATCTGGTCTGGTCAGGGTATTCTTCTGAGCAGCTTTGAACCAGGGTGCAACGTCCGTTAACTCCTTCTTCTTCAACTCATCATAGTCATTTCCAGAATCCAGCACAAAGATAGCTCTACGAGTTTCAGAATTGTCTTTGGGCAGATGACCTTCTGCAACGGCTATGTAGGAGTCACGATGTTTGCTCACGATCATACACATAAGGGAGAATGCAACATGGCCATTGGGTTCAATGTCAAACACCTTCTTGACTTTGTCATGGTTGAATGCATATCCTTTGACATACTTCTCATTAAATACAAGCATCTGAAATGATAGGTTAATCCAAGGTCATAGTTGGAAGAGACTCTGACTTACCGTGACCAAGGTAATAGTGGGTTGAGTTAAATTAAATGATGTGTCAATCCGGTTACATACTCAATTCAAGCTCCGATTAAAAACCTACCCCCAACGAACAATTGTTATTGATTCATTGATGAACGACCACTCTGCATAGCGTCAATACCTGGTCAATACAAGTATGTGAGATTAAGTATGGCCCTCTAAACAGCCAATTGACTTGTTTATCAGGTTCAAAATACTATTCATGTTAAGTCCAAATTATGAAGTACCCAACCATCTGCGACACCTTGTTATGTGTTCCGTGAATGGGACCAACACTCAGACACAGAAAGACCCTCTGGAGGATATTATCTATCCGGTCGTCAATGATTTCCTCCATGAGCATAAGCTTACTCTGCCTGGTCGCTTCACAGTCTATCCCCAACTCAGGCTTTTGTGGAAACCTCACTGCAATGACACAAGATCAGAAATACTGGACATGGCTCTCGTCAACTTCCGACTTAGAGAACCTTTCCTATTTAGACTGGGATTGAGTCAAAGAAGCTGATATGGACATACATCCATGACCTACTGAGGCCCGCTGACTTGGCACTAAACCCAGTTATCATGGCCCAATTCCATGAATTGGCTCTGCAAGCCGAGAACCAGGCAAAAGCCATCGTCAAAACAAACATGTCCCAGACGACTGCCAAGTCCTCTTTCTCATGTTCATAGGTCCTTACTGGACATTCAAGTTATTTGGACCCTTCAATGAACACCAGTTATCCATTCATCACCGTAAACAATCAGACAGTGCCAATTATGGAGCTACCATAGAGACCTTTTTCCGTTCCCAACAGGAACCACCACAACGTGAGCTATATCTTCTTGGCACACAAGCGTCTGCAATACGGTTAGAAGGTATCATTGCATCAAAAGATATCTCTATGCTTTCTATGCAGCATGAGGCTAAACAATATCAGGAGTGGCCCATTACACTCAGGTGAATGGTATGCACTTTAATTTTGTCCATTTTGGATCATGGTTAACCAGTTCCTGCAAGACAGTTCACTGGCGGTCCTTGTAAGTTGTGTCATAAACCCGTCCTTCCATTAAAATTCAACATATTGATATGTTTGAATACAGGGGACATTTACTTTCAGAATATATTAGGCAGGCAGTGCAATGACATGCTACTATATCTTGCCTCCACTGTTCCATTTCACTTCATGTCTACTTGCCATACATACTGTTCCCTTTGTTCTAGAATCGACCCCCTCTCCATACTGCTTGCTATACACTATCAACTGTACTATCAGTCCTATCCTCTGTCCTAGTGACATTGGTCAACATGAATGCTGTACCTCTGATCAATTTCGATTCCTACACCTTCTGAACACAATAAGCACCCAAGGAGCCTGGAATCGAGTCCACTCTCTCAGTGGTGCAGGTGAATAATTTCTTTTGTGCAGACATCTTAACATCAACGTCAGTGTTTCCATCTGCTGGTATCAACTCTAGAATGTGTTCCTAATAGAATGTATGCGCCTTCTAGCCCGTTGCCCCAAGGTTGACGTCAAAGTTGACACCCAAATCCGGATCCACTGTAGATGCACTCAAAACTTCGCTCACTGCTCACGCCCACTTCATATTTACATTGGGTTCTGTTACAATGCCACCCAAAACCCTGAAGACCCCCTAGACGAAGGCACCTGCATGAATTGCACAAGAAGTAGGAGTGCTGGAAGACGGAGAGCTGTGTGTGGATATGAAGGGGTTGAATTTGGACGTCTCACCTGGTTCAGGCTTGGTTTTTGGATCAAAGAAGATAGATACCAGTGTCTACATTGTTCTCATGTGTCTTGGTCCACTTTCCTTCCTCATAAGCAAACTAGCGGCCGACTTCAAATGTAGATGACACCTCTGGCAAACATGTGGGAGGCTGAGAGAGTCAAAAATCCAGATGGGGTGTCTCAACCAGGAGTCCAGGAGCAGCAGGTAGCGTGACTGCCAGCCTTGTTCGCCCACCTTTCCTTTCTCTAGCTCACATTTCTTTCTAATCCAATGGTAGGCACGACACCAAGCCTGCATCATGTCAGGCTTTGTTTGCCTGCCTTCTTTGCATCTGTGTTACTCTGAGTGAGTGGAGCTGTCACTCTGCATATCTGAATCTTGTAGGCTTGTGCTCGCCGGCACCGCCCCCCAGCCCAAGTATGCCTGACAGTAAGTACACCGACTGCAGGTCAATGCTGTTCACCCATCGAAACACACCGCCACCTTTGTATCAGCAGTGGAGATTCCTGGAGCTGCATCTACTGACTAGTGGGTTCTAAATGCCCCACACCATTGTAGTATCATCGTGGCTTGTTGGACTGTGCGTACACTCTCTCATTGTCATAATTCCTGTTTTTGGTTTTTGTATGCTAAATTATCGTACATACATACAGATAACTCGAGTCCTACCAGTACCAGCCCTCACTTGTGCTCATCAATACCCTGCTCGCGGTGTTCAAGTGGCTCGACAACAAGATGATCCTCAGAGGTGCACCTCCTTGAGAGCCACGTGTATTGCAGGCTGGGCAACATGCCCGAGGCCAAGGTGTGTTGCTTTTTCTTCTTCCTCTTCCTTGTTCCCCGCACTATCCAGACTTACGCTAACCCCTACCCCACCCATGCATCTCTAATATCCTCCTGCATAGCCGCCAACACAGTCTACAGCCCACCTGCACTGCAGGCACAGCTCAACCTGCAGTCAGGCATCCTGCACGCAGAGGAGAAGGACTATCACACCATGTACTTGTATTTATTCGAGGGCGTTTGAGAATCTGTCCGTGCTCGGCGAGAGTGAGGAGGGGGAGTGGCAGTGAGGGAGGAGGAAGTGGGGGAGGGAAGGCGCTGGAGGTGTTGAAGTATATGCTGTTGTGCAAGGTTATGTTAAACTTGGTGGGTGTTTTTTTGCTTTTTTTGTTCATGCAGCGGTGTTGGCCTTGCCTGCCGTCCATCTTTTTCCCTTTTTTCTTCATATGCATATGCATTGTATCCTAACTGATGTTCCATTCAATTCTGCTTTTCCTTTTCTCTCTGCCCAATTCTATGTCTTGTTGCCTGCACCCCTGCCTCCATTGCGTCATCAATCATCAATCAATTCTGGACCACCATCATCCTCAAACCCCCCACCTCTCAAAAAATAAAAACGACAACAGCCCAAAGATGTAAATGCCCTGCTCACCATCAAGCTTGTGCTGTGGTATGCATCCTCACATGACGTGGAGAGCATGCAAGCCGTTGCATGTGCACACCAGAGGAGCTGCCATTGAGACTCTCAAGCAGATCAGTAAAGTCGTTGAGTCGCTATATGCCAAGGTACGTTTCCTTCTCTATATTATTTATTTTAATTTTGATTTTAATGGCTCACGGTGTGTCTTCTTCCTTCTTCCCAGACTGTCAAAATCACATAGAGTGCAGAAAGCGTTGTTGATCAGTCGTAAGGCTGTGTAGGGGAGGGAGTTTTCTTGTTGCTGTTTGACTTGGGAGTGTATTGTGCCGCCTGTTGTTGCGATTGTACTTTATATTAATACAGTTTTTCTTGTTTCTTTATGCTGATTACACATCATTGCAATTGAATGGGGCCTGTAATTCATAACATGGGCCACTATTTAGACTGTCATATATTAGATCCAGCAGAGCGTTGGTTTGTCAATGAGCTTTTTACACTCGCCGGGGGGAGAACTGAGCTTCACAGGTAGTTACACACTAACCCTTGAGTGATATTTATAACTGCGCACTTTCCAGGAAACACGTGCTGGCTTGTCTTAAGAGTTTTCAACAGAATCTCAAAAATGTTGTCATTTCTCCTGTGACCACATACCACCAACATGGCTTTGCTGCCACACAAAGTTCCTGAGAGACTCCAACAACTTGCCCACATTGTGAGTGCGTATAATATTTGCTTGAGACTCAAGAAGTCTCTACAATTGGCCAACAACAACAGCAATGACCTTGCAATTGGACACAATCTTGTTTACGTGCAAGTCCTGGACTATCTCATGCATTATGTGCCCACTAACTTAGGACTGAAACACATTGCATTGGAGATCAGCAAGTTCATTGATGATTCTGCTGTTCTTGCTGTTGGAAAAATGTACTTTGATCATTTTATATGAGCATGTGTGCTCGCCAATCTACTCTGAATTGTGGAAGTTCTGTCTGACGCAATCCCCAGTTCACGCTAATAGGGATCACATACAAATACACAAATTATATGGTGTATCTCATTGCTCATTTGCCAGGATACAAGATATGAACAACGCAATCTTGCAGCATCAGGTGGCTTCTCAATCCCCTTTTCAAGCCAAAAATATGTCCGTTTAGTCTGTTGCCCTGTCCTAATATATTATCACTAATTGATCTGTTGTCAGGCCTTTGTGCAAGACAGATATCGTTGTGTTGTGACTAGGGTATATGATGTTTATCCAGTAATGACAATCCAAGAGCTGGTGACAAAGTTTGAGGCCGACCTCAGTGCAAGGATGGAATACATGCAGTGTGCACACATATTCCCTGTGTCCACTAATGCATCCATTCAACCAGGCCCAGAAGAAGTATGTCTCCTTTCTATCTTTACCTCTTAACTTGTGATCACAATTATCCATGTACAGTGACTCAAAAACTGTCTGGATGTTTTGGAAATTGAACTTAAATTGACTATAGTGTCATGTAATCTTAATGAAATTACATAATTCAAAATGTACTGGAAAGACCTGCATCACAGCTTTCAGGAGGTATAATACATGTTTGTATTTGTTTGGTTTATCTATTATTATTAAATACTTTATGAAAATAACACATCCAGACAGTTTCTTTGTGGCCTGTTGGAATATGGGTATCTATATAAACTAGTACTTTGTGTGACCTCCATTTACCCTCAAAATAGCTGCAACCCTTCTAGGCATACTATTGATCAATTTCACACAGTCCTCCTTGGGTATTTTCTCCCACTCCTCCTGTACTCTGTCCCACAACTCCTGGATACTCTTTGGAGCATTTTCATATTCTGCAAGGAGCATTTTGAGGATATGCCACAGATGTTCAATGGATTGAGGTCTGGGATTGTGCTGGCCAGTCTAGAAGCTCTACTTCTTGGTCTTTAAACCATTTCTGAGCCTTTTGGATGTGTGCTTGAGATCATTATCCTGCTGGAAGATGAAGTTGTCCTGATTAAGGTTGTAATACTCCAGAGTTTGAAAGACATGGTCATCCAAAATGCTCACATAGAGTTCTCTATCCATCCTGCCCTCTATTCTGCACATGTAACCAACACCACTTGTTGTCATACAACCCCAAATCATCACATGTCCTCCTCCAAATTTGATGGTTTGCTGCACATGCTGAGTTTGGAGAGGAGAACTGGCCTTTTTCCACACCCACTGCCTTCCATCTGACCCAATGCAATTGATCTTGGTCTCATCTGTGAATGTAACACATTTCCAGTCTTCTTATGTCCAGTGTTCATACTTCTGGGCAAATTCCAAGCAAGCCTTCCTATGGTTCTTGGAGAGTAATGGCTTTTTGATCTTGACTCTTGCCACAAGATCCTCTTTTTTGAGGGAATTTTGAATGGTTTGAATGGAGATAGATATTTTTGTAATATTGAGAAGCTGGTGGTGGAGTTGTGTGGCAGTATCGGCTTTTCCAGTGGTAACAAATTGAACCAGATGGCAGCAGTCATGGGGAGTGAGCTTAGAGGGATGGCCTCCATGGTTTTCCTTCATAGGTAACTCCATCCCAGAGCCGTATCTCCCCAATAGTAGACTTCCCAACACCAAGTTTGGCAGCAATTTTGCAAATAGAATCATCATTCTCCAGCATATAGATGATGTTAGAGCGCAGTTCAGCAGAAAGAGAATGCATGGCTGTGTAGCAGAGAATAGTGGGATATAAACCTGGGGAATGTATGGTTTTAGTCCTGTTCATATATTTTAAACATGTTTTCATTTATTTGATATTTTTTTGCATGTTTACAATTAAACAAAACCTTATTTGTGTACTTTACCTCCACCCATATACTCCATGTGGAGTCCACCAACTCCATACAGAAGTGGTGGACTCCACATGGACTCCATCTGGAACATATCCAAGTGTTCAGAAAGTTATCTTTGATAGGTGGAGTTCAGGTGGACTCCAGATGGACTCCAGATGGACTTCAAGCAATTCCACTTGAATCCAACTGGAGGCCAGGTGGAGTCCAGGTGGAGTCCAGGTGGAGTCCAGGTGGAGTCCAGGTGGAGTCCAGGTGGAGTCCAGGTAGTCCAGGTGGAGTCCAGGTAGGTGGAGTCCAGGTGGAGTTCAATTAGAATCCACCTGGACTCCATACCTGGGTAACAATATTCCAGCTTAGGCCATCAGAGAGCAGACTTATTGAATTTCACAAAGTCCAGCTATAGCCAGATTTTAATCGGAATGTATTTTCTTAGAGTAAATTCATGTAAGAATGTATATATAATATATTAAAAACTATATACTACATTATTATCTACAATATTATCTACTAGCGAAGTTCATCACCACTGAAACATAAAAAAGAAATATATAAAAATATATAAAACAAAAGAAATAAAAGAAAAACATACAAAACAGACAAAAAAGGAGGCGAGAGGGTACATAGTTGGTTCAAATAAATATAGAAGCACATGGGCATGAAAAAAAAAAAAGAGAAAACGAGATAAAAAAGAAAAGAAGAAAAAAGGGCGAGAGGATGGCCGTCGCTCGTAGCCCCGCCGTATGCATTGTCGTCGTTGTGGTGGCCGTCGTACACGCTGTGGTAGCCTTCGTACACGCCGTGGTGGCCGCGCGTCCGGCGTGTCCGTACGTTGTGCTGTCGTGTCTGCTGTGTCTGCCATACGCGTTGTCGTCGCCGTTGTGGCTGTCGACACGCCGTCGTCGCCGTCATACACGTCGCTGTCGTTGTCGTGGCTGTCGTACGCGTTGTCGTTGTCGTTGTCGTGGCTGTCGACACGCCGCCGTTGTCGTCGTACACCATTGTCGTTGTCGTGGCCGTCGACGCCGCTGTCGCCGTTGTCGTGGCCGTCGTATGCGTCGTGATCGCCGTTGTCGTGGCCGCCGTACACGCCGTGGTCGTGGTCGTTGTGGCCGTTGTCGCCGTTGTCAGCGGCCGTTGTACGCGTCGTCATCATGGTCTGCGACGTGTTGGTGTCGTTGTCCATACGCGTCCTGCGTGCCGTCGTACCCATCGTTGTACGTACCGTACGTACCCGTTGTTGTCGTCGCCGGCCTACACAAAAAAAGAGGGGGGGGAGCGGTTAATGGCGGCGGCATGCGAATTCGCTGACTTACCTGGGGTCGCGACCTCGTTCCTCGCTCGCATTGCATCGCCTCGTTCCCCCTCGTTCCGCATTCGCCTTGCCTTGTTCCTCGTTCTCCACCTGCCTCGTTCCGTCTTCGTTCGTACTCACCCCCCCTTCGTTCGGCGGGTGTCCGTTTTGTTCTTCGCCGGTCAGCGGTTCGTTGCGATGCGATGCGTGTCGGGTCGGGTTGGCATGGGCCTGGCTCCGACCGACGACAGCGAGGGTGGGGGGCACGCATGACGGCCGGCAGCGGGGTGGTGGTGGTCGGAGGAAGAGGTGGGGTGGTGGAAATAATAAACGGACCGACGTGGCATCAATAAGTCACATACGTGACGTTATTTGTCACTTGCCGAGAAATGCCGAGTAAATAGCCGTATTGGTATGTAGCCCATCAAAATTTGATAAATTACAAAGGCTCTATAGCTTAGTTGGTTTAATGTCAGTGTGCGGCGTTCTCGGATGCCCGAGTTCAATTCCTGTTGGTGCTTTTTTTTTTTACATTATAATAAAATATAAATAAAATATAAATAAAATCTGGGGATCATCCTCCACCTGGAGTCCATTAGAAATTGACCCTGAAATAGTGTATTAATGCTGATATACATGCTTCTTGAGTCAAATCCATATGGAATCCATATGGAGGATGTGAGACTCAGATGAAGTTCCACATGGAGTCCACATGGAGTTCCACATCCTCCACATTGGCCCACATGGAGGATGAGCGGATTCCAGCTGGACTCCAGGTGGAGCCTCCACCTCTAAATGGCTGGTACACCTGCCAAAAAAAGTCACCAAACTCCATGTGGACTCCACCAACTCCGGCATGGAGTTGGTGGACTCCACCCGGAATATATGGGTGAGGGTAAAGACCTCCCTTATTTTGTTGATTCCAACGGGCTGCAAAGAAACTGTCTGGATGTGTTATTTTTATAGTATTTAATAATAATAGATAAACCAAACAAATACAAACATTTATTATACCTCCTGAAAGCTGTGATGCAGGGCTTTCCAGTACATTTTGAATTATGTAATTTCATTAATATTACATGACACTATAGTCAATTTAAGTTCAATTTCCAAAACATTCAGACAGTTTTTGAGTCACTGTATAGCAGGACTATGCTTCCACAATGTGGGCTGTCTTGTGCCACTTTGGGTATAAAAGCCTTGCTGATGAATTGCACAGTTCCAATGTCCATTGCTTGGAAAATGTGATGACCTTGGGTTCCAGACTTTGTGCAGTTTTTGATAGGTTTTTAATCTGGTTTGTTGCAACAGTGCATTCCCCTTAACCCAACTTAACTCTTGATGGTTTGAACTTTGACTGAAATACAATATTTTCAGAATGAACCAAACAGATACAAGCTTGAATTGCAAATGCAGTCCTTTCTACAAGGCCATCCAGAAATTTTCACCTTCACAACATCCAATTTAGGGAACCTTCCTGTTCCATCTCCAACTTACCTTGCCATTCATGCTGCATGTGCCAAAGTGGCTCGGTTATCAGGGGCTGCTGCGTGGATCAACAAGTTCTACCAAGACATGGAGGAAAGCAAGACACTCGACCTAAATGGCACCTCTGCAAATATGTCAGAACATGCCATCCTTGAACTGGAGGCGGCTAGATATAGAGTCTCTGCTTGAGTGGGGCTTATATTTCTTGTATATTTTTCAATATTTTCAACTAGATAGGAGTGATTTGAATGTGGTGCATAGTTGTAATTACCTCTATTTAAGTGTAGCACTATGACGAATGCACTTTCATATTCCACTGATCTAGCAATCACATACACATCTTCTGACTTGTACCACATGCTCATGTTCAAGAGATAGTGGTTATTCTGTGGTTTGAGTGCGAAGAGATTCCACAGCATGGTAGCCATATCTCCAAGCTTCTGTTTAACATGTAAATGGAGAAGAAATTTAATGTGTCATGATCACACAGTATGCAGCATCAGACATTCAATCTTTGAAGCATTGTTATCCAGAAATCTCTGACCTATAACATTGCAGACAAGAACTGGGATATATATCTGAATCAAAGTGATATAGTAACCTCTTCATCAACATTACTGTGTTGAAGGCATGTATTGATGTCAATAGCAATCACCTCCGAGTCTGATGATCTGAGGGTAGTGGGAGTCAGGAATAAATGTAGAAACATCTGCCAAAGTCATTATCTATTGTTTGGATCATATCTGCCCAAATTTTAATACTTACCCTAGAGGAATCCTTGGCAGGATTTGCCTTGGATGATTTTATTGGTGTTAGAGACAAATCTCATTAAATGAGCACAATAGCTCCAAATAAATACAAGTCTTGTGGTCTTCCCAGGGGTAGACAACCAGGAGGAGCGATACTTCACATCAGTAGTATACTCAAGTTGGGCCCTGGCTTATGCATGAACCAAAATTAAATATTTTGATCCTGTTTGAACATAGGCTTAGGGTATTCATATTGTGTCTTCGTACCTCTGTGTGGAATAATAGGAACTATTAATCTTTCCCAGTAATTTTATACCACGCATGCTTGTATCCATGCTGGAAAGGCCACAAATGGCTGCACCTTTGAGGGCTAACAACGCCTGATCACGCACCTCCTCCATCATCCCTAATGCACACAGCAGCTTCACAAGATCTATGGGGTACAAATACAGCAGTTGTCTGACATCCTCTACCAGACATGAGCTCCCCTGCACAATGCATGCGTAGTATATCCAGTGGTTGATCCCAAAGCAGTGCCCTAGTTCATGGCTTGTGGTGCAGCAGACACTGTCATACACCAATTTTGATTGGATATAAGATTTATCTATAAGCTTAGAGCATCTGTCTTGACTCCCATTGCATGCAGAAGCCAGGTTTATTATTTTGCATTTTTATCTGAAGCACATCCCTCAATATTCAATGTCAAAGTCCATTCACAGTCCACTTCAATCTCCATTCCAACTTTCAATCTCCACTTCAACCCTTTGATCAGCTACATTCCCTATCAATGATTCAATCGTCTATCTATTTCAAACCTCAAGGCTATGCACAGCTTATTCCTGGACATCATTCCTATCCATCCTAGTATGCACAGCACTGCACAGCATCATATATCACCATCGTCATCAGCATTTGGTCATCTACAATGATTTGGTCCTTAACTAGATTCCACATATGCAGCAAATCTTTGTCTCACTCAGCAGTCTTGGTAATGGATGACTGAGCTGTGCCATGAATAGACTGGTTCTATTCATTAGCATGGTACTTGTTCGCTATTTTGGCTCCTTTTCTATTGTCTGACACTTTCATATGATTAATCCTTCCTTCCTTTTGTCATTCTTGCTTATTGTACTTACTCAGCTTCGCTTCTTTCTTACTCATCTCACTTCGCTTTTCATAATCCTGCTTATACTTCTTACTCATCCTATGTTACTTACTTACTCATCCTTCTATTTTTCACTCCTAAACTCCATCAGCTTTCAATCTATTGTATGTAGTTGGCAGATGGAACTACTGGGTGTCGTTCTACAGAAAGATTAGTATAGTTTGGACACTTTATCTCTTTTAAATATTTCTCTATGTTTTCTAGTATATAAACCATGTAGTAGTATTGCTTGGAATGTAAGAAAGTTACAAGCCCCAACTTTCTTCACAGCAAAGTTTTCAAGTTATCAGTAATCAGTATCAGCACTCCAGTACGCACCCAAGAAGTTATTATCAGTTTTCAGCAAGAAATCCAGCAAGCACTCCATTATTTAAGATGTCCATCAGTGGCTAGACCAGCCGAGGTCTTTACACTCCCCACAGGTACCGATCGGAATTTTATTTGGCAGTGTCCCTGCCAAATTAGCAGTAAAATGTCCAAATTTTTCCGACTGGATTCCGATCGGAACCACTGGTACCGACTGGTTCCACTGTTAACAAGTCCGACCAAAATCTGACTGGAATCCAAGTGGAATTCATCAAATTTGAAACCCAATTAGACCCAATTCTGAGTGGAATCCGAGTGGTACCAAGCGGAACTATATTATGTCAGCATACTATTTACAGCTCAGCAAGTAATAACACAAAAAGTATACATAGATCTCAACAGTTTGTGACAAATTTGGTATTGTTAGAATTGTAAAATTGAGGAGAATATGTTTATATAATAGTTATATAAAATTAAAAATTTCTGGTAAAGAAATACCTATTTTTCATATAAATCTGTGCTTATATAATCTAAATGTCTTGAATAAAATTAATCTTTGTATTCCATTAATTTCTATTATTGTAACACTATTAATATATAGCTAACAGAGTGCTATTTTGTTGCAAAATGTAGTTTACAATATCTATATATATTTAAATTTACAGTATTTTGTATATTGAACATGCTGACATAATATTCTGATGATGGTGTAATTACAGATGCATTGCCCTCAATTTTCTGATCATTTTGATATATAATATGTGGGTATAGCTTCAGAGGAAGTGCCAGAATACATTATTGGGTGTTGTAAAGAATGGTATATAATTCATAAAATGTTGATAATACCACAAGCAATAATAGTGTAGTTGGTAATGTGTGTATAGAATTAATATATATGAAGCTATTGGTTTAATTCCTGTAGAGTGTATTTTATAATTTTGCATTTATTACAAATATCATGTGATGTGAATGATTACTTAAGAGCTTATATAAGAAATATTATGTAATACTGACTAAGCAGACTATATCATGTGATTTCAATACATTATCTATAAGCTTATATAAGCAATTATTATGTAATGCTGACTAAGCATTGTATTATACACTGATTAAGTACATTATGAAATTCCGACCAAATTCTGACCAGTTCCAAGTGGATTCCGACTGGTTCCGATCAGTTCTGACTGGGTCCAAGTGGTTCTGACCGGTACCCGTGGGGCACTGTAAAGTACTGAGACCGGTCTTGTTGTCATCTTCATCCATTACTCCAGTCACTCTCTATCTGCCTCCTGCGTTGTTTGATTTTTTGGTTGAAGAATATCGCTTAGGTTATCACCTTCAATCCAGTACTTTACCATCCCCCACACAGTCCATATGGACTCCACTGGACTTGCCTATATACTGAGTGTAAAGGTAAACAGAGTCCAGTGGACTCCAGCGGACTCCAGTGGATTCCACTGCACTTTAGTAGATCTTATACTATACAGTGAATATGGACTAAGATAACTGCAGTCCACTGGACTCCAGTGGACTTGATACAGTAAATAAATTCAATCTTAACATAAATTCAGATTAGTGGAATACAGTATATTAATAACTATTTAATACATTACTATCTACATGCGAGGCCAAGACAAAGGAAGAAAAAAGCAAATAAAAAAGCAAATAAAAATAAAAATAAAAAAGGGGGGGCGGGAGCAGTACTTTACCATTGTATGCTGTCATACACCAATTTTGATTGGATATGAGATTTATCTATAAGCTTAGAGCATCTGTCTTGACTCCCATTGCATGCAGAAGCCAGGGTTATTATTTTGCATTTTTATCTGAAGCACATCCTCAATATTCAATGTCAAAGCCCATTCACAGTCCACTTCAAGCTCCATTCCAACTTTCAATCTCCACTTCAACCATTTGATCAGCTACATTCCCTATCAATGATTAAATCGTCTATCTATTTCGAACCTCAAGGCTATGCGCGAGATTATTCTTGGACATCATTCCTATCCATCCTAGTATGCACTGCACTGCACAGCATCATATATCACCATCGTCATCAGCATTTGGTCATCTACAACTATTTGGTCCTTAACTAGATTCCACATATGCAGCAAATCTTTGTCTCACTCAGCAGTCTTGGTAATGGATGACTGAGCTGTGCCATGAATAGACTGGTTCTATTCATTAGCATGGTACTTGTTCGCTATTTTGGCTCCTTTTCTATTGTCTGACACTTTCATATGATTAATCCTTCCTTCCTTTTGTCATTCTTGCTTATTGTACTTACTCAGCTTCGCTTCTTTCTTACTCATCTCACTTCGCTTTTCATAATCCTGCTTATACTTCTTACTCATCCTATGTTACTTACTTACTCATCCTTCTATTTTTCACTCCTAAACTCCATCAGCTTTCAATCTATTGTATGTAGTTGACAGATGGGACTACTGGGTGTCGTTCTACAGAATGATTAGTATAGTTTGGACGCTTGATCTCTTTTAAATATTTTTCTATGTTCTCTGGTATATAAACCATGTATTAGTATCGCTTGGAATACAAGGAAGTTACAAGCCCCAACTTTCTTCACAGCAAAGATTTCAAGTTATCAAGTACTCAGTCCAGCACTCCAAGCACGCATTCAATCAATCTCTATCAATATTCAGCACGAAATTCAACAATCACTCCAGTTATTCAAGACGTTCATCAGAGGCTAGACCAGCCTATCCAACCACTCTCGTTCTCTCATCACAGAGAATTTTGTCCAGTTCATTTCGATCCTACCATCCTCCAGACCCTTCATTCTTCCTCTACATCAAGATCTTCAACTCCCCATCGCTTCAGTTGCTCCGGAATATTTTATTCAGCAATTTTGGTCTTGTTGTCATCTTCATCCATCGCTCCAGACACCCTTTATCCGGCTTCACTGTGTTTTTTGATTTTTTGGATGAAGAATATCGCTAGGTCGTCACCTTCGATCGCCCTAGTCATCCCTCATTCACCTCACTGTTCTGTTTGAGGTTTGGATCAAAAACATCGCACAATCCTTCATCATTTATCACTCCAGGCCGCTCAAGCCATTACTCCACCAGCAGGCTTTACTTCTAGCTTTGCAGACACTGCAGACTTGCTTGAAGCGCACTAGGATCAAGACTACATTCTCACTCCTGCCCCCATATCAATCCCTACAATTTATCTAGTCATTTGGCCCTTCCACAGTCATCACTCTTCGTTCACACCGTTCTACCCTAATCAAGTTGGGTTGCTTCCTCCCAGTAAATACTCAAGGGCATTTTATATTCCCTGATCCATTCCTCCTCCTTCATACGTCCCTGCCCTCCTCAGACCACATACATCTACACAACCTAGTGGCAAAGCCAGCCCTCACTTTAACTCAACAGGGAGAGAGTCGTCTTATCTAGTCTAGACCATTCCTCTCTGGTTTGTGTTTTGGTTTTCGATTTATATATCAAATCACACACTATGTAGTTCAACGCGTCGTCCGTCAGGTTGTCAGTACATGTTGTACCCTTCATTGTTGTCTTCACAGCCACCGTCTGTGTTGTCTTTGCAACTGCCATCTGCGTCATCTTTGCCCTTGTTGTCGCTGGCGCAGCTGCCTTCCCTCATACCTGTTGGTACCTGTCGCTGTCGTTTGCATCCTCATTGCTGTCGCAGCCTCGCAGCTGCCGTGCTTGTCCTCATTGCAGCTGCCATCCTTGCCATCCTCATACCTGTTGCTGTCACCCTCATCACTGTCGCAGCCATTGTCTCCGTTCTCGTTGCCCTCATTGCTGTCACTGCCATTGTCTCCGTTCTCATTGTTGTTGCCTTTGTACGTGTTGTCCATGTTGTCCTTGTACCCATTGCTGTCTTCTGCATTGTTGTTGTCATAGCTGCTGTCGTTGTATGTGTCCATACCCGTCGCTGTTGCAGCTGCCGTACCCATCCTTGTCGCTGTTGCAGCCGCCGTCCCTGTCCTCATTGTTGTCGCAGCCATTGTCCCTGTCCCTGTCCTCATCCTCATCCTGTCCGTCCTCGTCGCTGTCGCAGCTGCCATCCCCATCCTTGTCGTTGTCGCAGCTGTTGCCCCCGTTCTCGTTTTGTCATTGTTGTTGGCATGGCCGTCGTGGTCGTTGTCATCCTCTGTCGCGTTGGGTTGGCTGTCGCCTGGCTCCAACCAACAAGGTGGTGGTGGTGGTAGTTGGAAGAAAGGGTGGGGTCTGACGGACATGTTCATTTGATTGTTGTTGTGCCAATTGGCGATGCCAGGCACATGTGCATGTCACATGTGCCTGTGAAATTTCATCCCACGGACTGAACAGAATACAAAAATGTATCTATAGGGAGGCTTTGCTCCCATGTTAATTTAACTATTGTTTCATTTAATTGTTATTTCATAGAGTTTATTTCCATTGATTTTACTCTTTTATTTTTGCAATTAATATTAATAACTAATGATCATACTTCGGATATTGTGTTAATTATTGCTATTGTAAAGTAGTGCAGTGATAGTTGATTAAAACTTATATTTTCCGCGTCCTCGAGACGCTCTTATATACCTTTAGCTACTGTAACTGGAATATACTACAGTATTCTACTAATTACTATGTAAGTAAATAGCCTTTGAGGCTATGTAAGGCTATGCTAGAATATATGAGAACATTCCTAGATAAGGAAAGTTAGAGATGAGTCTCGAAGAGACTCTAATATTCTACAATAAATAATGTGGAATGTCCGAGCATTGTCAGGACGATTCCAACACTCCCCTTGCTCGGACAGAACACCAATCTCGTAGGTTAAGTCTTGGTGGATAGCCCTAGGTAGACCTTTAGTAAATAAGTCTGCTAGGTTCTCGTGTGTATTAATATAAACGAGATTTAATGTTCCTTCCTTGACCAAATCACGTAGGAAATGAAGTGATATGTCAATATGTTTCGTTCGGGAATGAAATTCTGGGTGATGCGCGATCGAAACGGCTGCTTGATTGTCTGAGAAGATTGTTGAAGTTTTTGGCAGATCAATTTCAAGTTCTTTGAATAAAGATCTATGCCAAAGGACTTGTTTAGCGGCATGTGTAGCTGCTACATATTCCGCTTCGGCTGTAGATAATGCTACAGAGCTTTGTTTCTTCGAGCTCCAAGCTACAGCGCCTCCTGCAAGAGTAACTACATATCCACTAACGGATTTTCGGTCCTCTCCGCCTGCCCAATCGGCGTCGCAATATATATTTAATTCTGGAATTAATGAATCGTTTGACTCGCCGTAGGTGAATCCATGAGTCCGGGTACCTTTAAGGTATTGAAATATTCGTTTAACGGCGGTCCAGTGCTTCCGCATTGGTTGCTGCGTAAATTGTGCAAGTTTCTGCACTGAATATGCAATATCTGGTCGTGTACCAATTGATAGGTACATTAAAGATCCTATGAGTGTTGCATAACTTGCTGAGGCTTTGGAATTTAATTCTTCGGACTCTTGAGGTTCGTTCTTCTCCTTTTGATCATAATCCAATTTAACATTTGGATCTAGAGGTGTGGAGACTGGATTACAGTCTTGCAATCCAAATTTCTTGAGTAGGGAATTGATGTATGCTGTCTGGAAGAGAGTAATCGAATTTTTATTTGGATTTTGGGTTATACCCATTCCTAGAAGCATGCTTGGTCGTCCCATAGCTTTGATTTCGAATTTTTCACCCAGTTCTTTTTCTACTAAGTCGTTCCGGGTGCTTGTGGTTGCCATAGATATAATATCATCGACCCAGACCAATAAAATTTCGAAATCTTTTCCTTCTCGTCGTAGATAGCAGCAGGAATCGGTTTTTAGTTGAATAAAACCGAGTTCTTTCATTGCAGAATTAAATTCTTTGTTCCAAACATTTCCTGCTTGCTTGAGTCCATAAAGCGAGCGCTTAAGTCGACATACTCGCCCTGTACCATCGTTAAAACCGGGTGGTTGTTCCATATAAATTTCTTCTTCTAAATGACCATTTAGATAGGCTCCCTTCACGTCTAATTGACGAAGGTCCCATCCATTAATTGCTGCGAGTGCTAAACCTGTCCGTAAGGTTTCAAATCGCATTACAGGAGCAAAGGTTCCGTCATTGCTATAATCAGTGCCAGGTTTTGAGAAAAACCTTGAGCAACTATTCTAGCTTTGAATTTGATAACCTTTCCGTGTTCGTTTCGCTTCTTTGTAAAGACCCATCTGCATCCTATTGGTTTTCGATTTTCCGGAATGTGAGCTTTCTCCCAAGTCTCCATTTTATGTATGACATCTAATTCCTCCCACATAGCACGTTCCCATTCGTTCTTTTCGGGACTTGTGAGTGCCTCTTCAACAGAATTAGGTATTTAGGGATCTAAA
This sequence comes from Psilocybe azurescens, assembly GCA_023853785.1. Classification (NCBI taxonomy): domain Eukaryota; kingdom Fungi; phylum Basidiomycota; class Agaricomycetes; order Agaricales; family Agrocybaceae; genus Psilocybe; species Psilocybe azurescens. Next base: position 26,726 of record JAJIRX010000830.1, on the reverse strand, counting down.
TGAGCAGCTGCGAAGGAAAAATCCTCAGATTGGATTCCTAGCAATTTAAGGAATATTTCATCTGTAAGATGTCGAGCTAGATTGGCTCGTTCGCGTTGCTTCCCTTTTGACGATTCTGTTGATCTAAAAACATCGGGAGGAGGAGTAGGACTTGGTGTATATCGTATTCTGTCGTGTGGAATGACTGATAATTGTTCCGGTTGATTAGATTGCAATGCAGGAATATTTTGTTGAGAAAACCGTGGTGCTGGAAGTCTTGCATTCGGATTATTGAGTTTCTTGTAATCTGTGGTTGTCCTTTCACGGAATCTATTTGTTCTCGAGACTTCTGGACTTTCCAGAATAATTTCTTCGGCTTCTTCTGGTATAAATTCGGGTTGGGGAATGGTTTGCGAGGCTGGAATATTTGCTAACTCCCCCTCAGTCTGCAAACCAGGAATTTCCGTGACTATTTTGAGCTCTTGAGGCTTGTCATTTTCATTGAAGGTAACATTCCGTGATGTTTTAATGTTTCTGTGCTTTGAATCATAATATCTGATAGACTTTGATCCATCATTAAAACCTACAAAGGTCATTTTATTTGCCCTTGGTTTTAATTTTGATAGATTTTCCGTCTCATCAAGCACCCAAACATCACATCCAAATTCCCGAAGGTGAGAAACATCTGGTTTCTTTTTAAACCAGGCTTTGTAAGGTGTTTTTCCCTTTAGAGCTCGTGTGGGGCACGGTTCCGTAGGTAATTAGCATGTGCTACCGCTTCATCCCATAAAAATGAAGGTAGATCTTTGGCAATTAACATTGCTCTTGCTAATTCCAAGTGTGTGCGGTTAAATCTTTCAGCAACTCCATTTTGTGAGGGTGAATATGGTGCTGAAGTTTCTATTTCAATACCACATGAGGCTGCCCATTCTTTAGTTTTTGCATTGACAAGCTCTTTTCCATTGTCGAAACGCATCCATTTTGGGTAGCGCCCAATTTGGCGCTCAATTTTGATGGCATGTTCCTTGATCCGATCAGCTGCCTCTGTTTTGTCCTTTAGAAATAGAACAGTACTGTATCGAGTACAGTCATCGGTGAAGGAAATATAATATTTGAAGCCTCCAATTGACTTCACTCCTGCAGGACCCCATACATCACTCATTATACGTTCTCCAGGAATTTCTGAGCGGTTCTCAGCTTCACTCGGAAAAGGTTTGTGGGTTTGCTTAGCTTGAATACAAGCTTCACACGTTTGTGATGGGATCGACGATTGATCCACGGCCATGCCGTTTACCATTTTCTCGTGATCCAATTTTTCGAGTGATGAAATGGCAATGTGTCCATATTTCCGGTGCCATTGATCCCATGTTGGTTTCTGCACAGCTGCATAATTGGTGCGTTCTTGCCCAAGTAATTGTGCTCGGCATTTGAGTGGATAGAGCCCATTGCTCTTCTTTCCTATTCCAATTATGCGATCATTTTTGTCTCGTAAAGTGCATTTTCCACCTTTGAATTGTACCCATCCACCGCTATCTTCAAGTCGGCTAAGGGACAATAAGCAATTATCTGCATCCGGAACGTGTAGCACATTGCGTAATTGATGTTGGAGATTATTTCCATTTATGGAGAAATTGACTAATACGGTTCTGCAACCTTTCGCAATTGCAGGGTTCGGTCCAATTCCACGGATTGTGGAATTTGTCAATGGGTGGTAGTCGGAAAAGGCTTCTCGTATGGTACAAATATGTGATGTAGTGCCAGAGTCCAATAACCAATCGTATTTTGAATTTTTGTGTGAATTTGTGCTGTAGGATGACATGTATGAGGCATCATTTAATGAATTATTAACCTCGTCTCGCGCCTGATGTGCTCGTCCTGCTCGATTTGGTCCTCTCCGGCCTTTCGGTCCTTGGCCTTCCCGGCCTCCCCCTTTGGCCCAACATTCCATTGAAATGTGGCCTTTCTTGTGACAGTTATAACACTCTTTATCAGAGTTATCTCTCTTGCTGCCCTTCGCATTTTTGGATTTTGCTTGTAGAGAGGTCCCTCCAATTGAGTCTCCTCTCCCCTTCCGTCGCCCTATCTTCTTCCAATAAAATAGCGACTAATTCTTGTGACTTCAGATCCGGCTTGTTGCCACTTGATCCGAGGTATGCCGAGGTATAATTATCCCATGATTCCGGTAATGATGTAATCAGAATCATAACAAAATCTTCGTCCAAGATTTTGCTTCCCATTACGTGCAATTCTTGCTGTAATTGCCGTAGCTTTGATATGTGCTCTGCCATGTCGAATCCTTCCTCCGCCGTTGCCCTAAATAGAGCTCGCCGAGTGGCCAACACCCCTAGTCGGCCCTTGGATTCCTTGACTGTGGTAAGCTGGTCCCACATTTCCCGCGCTGTATCTGCACCTATAATGTGCACCATCTCGGCATCACTGATTGCAAGCTCAATCCGGCATCGAGCTTTTGCATCACCATCTAACCATTTCTTTATTGTCTCTTTCTCTCCTGCTGCAGGGTTATCTGCTTCCTTTGGTTTTGGGGGTGCAGCATCCGGAGCAATATATTTCTCGAGGTTGAGATCCCTGAATACCGCAAGCATTCGGGCGCTTCCACGGCATCCAATTATGAGCTTTCAATAGCTCCATTCGGTAATTTCTGCTTGTATGTTCGTCAGACATGGTGGCAATGTGATGTAACCGTAGATATTTTTAGTTCGTTCCGTGGGCTAATAATAATGAGTTTGAAGTCGAAATCAGAGTGTCGGCTCAGGGCCCATAACCTATTGTAAAGTAGCGCAGTGATAGTTGATTAAAACTTATATTTTCCGCGTCCTCGAGACGCTCTTATATACCTTTAGCTACTGTAACTGGAATATACTACAGTATTCTACTAATTACTATGTAAGTAAATAGCCTTTGAGGCTATGTAAGGCTATGCTAGAATATATGAGAACATTCCTAGATAAGGAAAGTTAGAGATGAGTCTCGAAGAGACTCTAATATTCTACAATAAATAATGTGGAATGTCTGAGCATTGTCAGGACGATTCCAACAATTGCATCCAGTGGACTCCAGTGGATTCAACTGGACTCCACTGAACTCCACTGGACTGTGCTAATAAATATATTATTTGTTGTTGTTCAGTGAATATTTAAGCCCCAGTCCAGTGGACTCCAGTGGACTCCAGTGGACTTGACTGGACTCATAATCCACTGGACTGAGACTGGACTGAAAATTTGGCAGGAGTCCAGTTCCAGTCCAGTGGACTGGACAATCTGTCAGCCAGTTTGGCTGGACAGAGAGTCCACTGGAGTCCACTGGAGTCCATATGGATTGTGTGGGGAAAGGAAAGACCTCCCTTCAATCACCCTAGTCATCTCTCATTCACCTCACTGCTCTGTTTGAGGTTTGGGTCAGGAACATCACACAATCCTTCATCATCTATCACTCCAGGCTGCTCAAGTCATTACTCAATCAGCAGGCTTTACTTCTAGCTTTTCAGATGCTGTAGACTCGATTGAAGTGCACTAGGATCAAGACCACATTCTCACTCCTGCCCCCATATCAATCCCTACAATTTATCTAGTCTTTTGGCCCCTCTGCAGTCATCACTCCTCATTTACACCATTTTACCCTAACCAAGTCGGGTATCTTCCTCCCAGTAAACACTTGAGGGCATTTTATACCCTCTCTTCCAATTATCTTCATTCAGATATCCCTGCCCTCCTCAGACCACATACACCTTCACAACCTAGTGGCCAAGCCAGCCCTCACTTTAACTTAACAGGGAGAGAGTTGTCTTATCTAGTCTAGACCATTCCTCTCTGGTTTGTGCTTTGGTTGTTGATTTATATATCAAACCACACACTTCATAGTTCAACGCGTGAGAGCCATGTGCCAGGGAGTGTTTCTGGTGATGAGTGGCTGTTTAGGGGAGGAGTGACTGTGTACACTAATAAAGCTGCTATCATAGGAGATTTGTTGGAAGGGTCTAGGAGTCCTGGTTGCGTTCCCAGCAGTATTAACTCTTTCTCCTTTGGGAGCATGTCAGAGAGAAATGAGACTTCGATACATGTGTTTATGTATAATGCGCAATGCAATGCCAACCATGCATACTCTCTTTCCACATCCTGTACAATATTAAGCCTCAGGTTGTACCTTGTCATCAAGATCACAACGACATGACTCCTGCCATATGCATGCCCACATGCAAACACGTCATCATCTTTGTGTTCTTAACTCAAAGTATCACAAATTATCAGTATTCCATGCCTGGCCAGCATCCTTTGTGGGTGCAACAAAAAGCTATTGGCTTCTACCATTGGGTTAGTTTCTAGTAGTAGGTTGAGGAATGCCGAAATATTTTTAACATCCTCAGCTTCCTTTCCAAATGTACTGCCAATCTCTCATCTCTCTGAATACCTTGTTCCATATGAACTACAAGTCTGATCCCAATGGAGCCATGGTTCCCTTTAGACTCACTAAAGAAACAATGAAGAACATGGCGCACAGCTCTCAATCGGTCGGTCATTACCCACAAACCCTTGCTGATGACAAGTCCTGAGGTCAAAATGAACACCAGATACCTGTCGTCACTCATCAATTTTTTTCTCATATGGATATGATCAAGATCTAACATGAACAGAGATCTATTTTCATCGTCTCTGTGTTTTGTTCAATACACGGCATCATTCAATTGAGAATAATTCTCGATTATCCAGGTAGTTTGATTTATAGTGAGTACTGTAGTAGTCAATCCACATGATGCCATATTTCATCACAAGGAATGGCTCACTGAGAGCATAATGTGTGGCATAGATATGCAACAAATGAATATACAGTAATGCCACGCAGTCCATAATAACACCCAGAAGATTGTACATATATGATATCTTCCTACTGTAGCTAGCATTGAGAATGTGGTGAAACAGTCATGGTGTATCTCTAACCAGTATAATAGGAGCACAGAGAAGTTTTTTTCATGGTATCAAAGAGAAATATGGACAAGGACAGGCACAGAGCCACCGCAAGCAGTAGAGCACATAGAAGATGCTGAAATGTATCCCTGTATCCCAGAATATGTAGATAAGGAAGTGTTCGCAGTGCAGGACTAGGAGTGTCAAAATCACATTGAGATATTGAAATCATGGACAAGATTTTGTAAATGTGAGGGTAGATGCAATGTTAATAACACTGTATGGATTCTGTGAAGGTTAGGAGTCAGCAAAATGAAGGGAACCTCCATTGATACTGGACAGAATGATGGGTAGAAGTGCCTATGACGGTGCGATATTAGGCAAAAGAAATGGTACATTTTGTTGAAGCTATGAATGGCTCCCAGGCCATAGCAGTACCATCCGAATGAGTTTATTCCTGTAGTTGTGTCAGGCGGATGAGATCTTATATGAGAATAGTGGAGGTGGAGATCAATATGAACAATTTATAAGCAGAGCAGGACTATTGGCCAAGGACAAAGTTGACACTAGGTTGAAATGATGTGCAGCACTCGCATTTGGAATGTCCCACAGTTGGTTCACAATTAGCACAGATCACCACTCTCTTGATATAGCATCTGGGTACTTGAGCCCCACAATTCTAAGCATGCTGAAAAAGAACCCTGGACCAGTTATTTGGTTTATAGGGTGACATACTCTGAAGCCATACTTGTTTCATCCTTCCAATAGTTCTGTGCTAGTCCTGTCCACCCTTCGAGATGAATACTGTCAGTCCAAAACAGAATATTTAGAGTTTCAAATGCAAGTGTTGGGCAAGATTCCATTACCTCTTGTTATACATGATGCATGACCTCTTAAAATTTTGATTTTATTTCCCTCACTAATGACTTATATGAGAAAAGAAGATCCAAAGCCTTATGTTGAATGACCTTATGGCAAGACACAGTCAAACCCAGAGTCATCGCATTTACAGGCCACTGTCATTTCAACACAATCTCTTCTTTCTGTCCTTTCCCCAATTCCCTATATAACCCTTTCCCATCTTATCCACTGCTGCTGTGTCCCCTCATATTGGCTGTTGATGTTGTGAATCTTTGTTTATAATGTTCAGTTGCAGCTAGAAGTCACTGAAAAGGCAGAAGCAAAGGTTAATGTGGGATGCGAGGCTTCCAGTGCCAATGTGAGTGTTGTTTAACAATATATCCTGAAGGCACCGCATCTTTTAATTTAGCGTCTTCCTCTTTGCATAGCCTCTACGCTTTAGATCTACCTTGCATACAGTAGCTCAAAAAACCGTCCCAATGTTTGGCACTTTCTCACTAATTGTTTAATAACTTGGGAAATAAATTATGTAAAAGTCTGAAAATATTATATGTTATAGTTTAACATGTGACTAACATATTTCTCACCAAGGTCACATAATTTTAACCAAAAATGATTAAGTAATGGAATTTACAAAATAATAGAGCATTGGGACAGTTTTTGACTCTCTATCTAGTACTTAGTATGGCCTCCCTTTGCCTTGATAACAGTCTCCATTCTCCTTGACATGCTTTCTATAAGCCTTTGGCATGTTTCTGAAGGTATTTCAGTCCATTCCTTTGCCAATCTCTCCCACAATTCAAATGCTCCTTTGGGTGGTGTCTCATAGGTGTTCATTTGCCTTTTGAGGTAAACCCAAAGGTGTTCAATGGGGTTGAGATCAGGGGATTGGGGTGGCCACTCCATAACTTCAACATCATTGGCCAAAAACCATTTTTGAGCTTTTTTGGAGGTGTGTTTGGGGTCATTATCCTGCTGAAAAATCCTCTTCCCCTCTGCCATCTCCAAGTTGTCAAAGCTTTCATCCACCCCATGCTCCAAAATTTCACAGTATTGGTCTGCATTCATCTTCCCCTCAACCTCAGTGAGTGTTCCAACACCATTCCACCCCATACCATGAGATTGTTGCCCCCTCCATGCTTGACAGTTGGTAATGTTGTTCTATCTGAGATTGCTTCACCCTTGGGTTTCCATGTACAGTAAGACAAGACGCCAAACTTCAATAGTTCAAACACGGTATGTGAGTTAAGTTGAATAAAATGTAAGATAGATTGTTTCTAATATAATACAGCTTCTTATATACCTTTTATGAATAGATTCTAGATAATTCTACCTACTTCTGATAGTGTACAGTATTCCTGGGGCGAATACTATGTTTTTGAGACAAAGAGATCCTTAGTCTTTGACTAATCATGTGACTCATCCTTAGCCTGATGCTATGATCTTTAAAAACTTTTTAGAAAAAGATAAAGTATTGGATCCAATTTGAATTAGTCTGGATTTCAACTGGATACTATGCATTCCAATTGGAGTTTATTTAGAATTATGATATCCAGTTGGATTTTATGGATTACATCTAGAATGGATGGGGCACGGTAAAGTACTGAGATTGGTAAATGAGAAATGACAGAAAGATCAAAAATAATAAAATTTGGAAATATCTTGAAACAAAAAATCTTAAAATGACAAGCACAATGAAAAGTAGATATAAAATAAAAAGTTGATGAAGGATTTAGAGAAGGATGAAAAGGTCAAATTTGAATTAATTAAAATAAATAGCCACTGTGAGTACTGGGTAGAGTTGATGTTAGCTCTCAATTCATCACATATAGCTGGAATAAGTACAAAATTTCATGCTAAATACTATTGATAATGGATAGAATGTGTGCTGATAAATGCTGAAAACTGATTAAGTTGTGAAAAAGCTGGGGCTTGTAACATTCTTGCATTGCAAGTGATACCAGTACATTTTTCATATAATAAAGAGGTTGTAAAAGATATCTGAAAGAAAAAATATCTTAACTATACCAATCACTCAGTTTGATATGCAAAGATCAATGATTTAGCTACAAACAAAAAAAAAAATACAAAGCTACGTGACAACTAAAGGAATGTTGGAATAAATGATAAAGGATGAGTTAGAAACATAAGCAAGATAATGAAAATAGAAGTAACATAAGTAAACAAAAAGTGAAGCCAAGTAAGTATAATATATAGAAATGATTTTTAAAAAAATTAATAATATGAAGCATCAGAGAATAAGAAAAGAACACAATTGGCACACTAGTACCATGCTAATACATAAAGCTAGTCCATTCATGGCATAACTTAATCATCCATTACAATGTGTTGGAGATCTGGGGCAAACATTTTTGATGAACAAATAAATTTCAGATTCAATTAAAATGGGGATATAACAATGCTATGTGACCGTAGTGATTGATTGTATCTATATTTATATTAGAATGGAATAGAAGCAATTGAATAATTATCTCATAACTGTTCTTAGGACCAAGCATAAGTGCTGTATATTCTTATTTATTGCTTGCATCAATATCAATGTTGGAGCAAGATAGAAGCAATTTTATAACTGCTTTATGATCATCTTTAAAAGCAAACATAAGTGCTGTGTAACCACTTTTATCACTTGCATTGATGTTGATATTAGGGCAAGATAAAAGCAATTGAACAACTGCGTCATGACCATTCTTAGAAGCAATCATAAGTGCTGTGTAACCACTTTTATCACTTGCATTGATGTCAATAATGGGGCAAGATAAAAGCAATTGAACAACTGCTTCATGACCATTCTTAGAAGCAAACATAAATGCTGTATAATCAAGTTCATTGCCTGCATTGATGTCAATTTTGGAGCAAGATAGAAGTAATTGAACAACTGTTTTATGACCATTCTTAGAAGCAAACATGAGTGCTGTATATTCTCTTTACTGCTTGCATTGATGCCAATGTTGGAGCAAGATAGAAGCAATTGAACAACTGCTTCATGACCATCCTTAGAAGCAAACATAAGTGCTGTGTAACCACTTTTATCACTCGCATTGATGTCAATGTTGGGGCAAGATAGAAGCAATTGAGCAACTGCTTCATGACCATTTTTAGAAGCAATCATAAGTGCTGTGTGCTTCCAGAAATTATATGCATTGATGTCAATATTGGGGCAAGATAAAAGCAATTGAACAACTGCTTCATTGCCATCCTTAGAAGCAAACATAAGTGCTGTATAATCAAGTTTATTGCATCCATTGACATCAATATTGGAGAAAGATAGAAGCAATTGCACAAGTGCTGTATAACCACTTTCATTGCTTGCATTGATTTCAATATTAGGGCAAGATAAAAGAAATTGAACAACTGCTTCAAGACCATTCTTGAAAGCAAACATAAGTGCTGTATAATTATTTTCATTGCTTGCATTGATGTCAATATTGCAGCAAGATAAAAGCAGTTGAACAACTGCTTCATGACCATACTCAGAAGCAATCATAAGTGCTGTGTAACCACTTTTATTTCTTGCATTGATGTCAATGTTAGAGCAAGATAGAAGCAATTGAACAACTGCTTCATTACCATTCCCAGAAGCAAACATAAGTGCTGTATAATCACTTTCATTGCCTGCATTGATGTCAATGTTGGAGCAAGATAGAAGCAATTGAATGACTGCTTCATGAACATTCTTGGAAGCAAACATGAGTGCTGTATATTCTTTTTACTGCTTGCATTGATGTCAGTGTTAGAGCAAGATAGAAGCAACTGAACAACTGCTTTATGACCATCTTTAGAAGCAAACATAAGTGCTGTATAACCACTTTCATCACTTGCATTGATGTTAATATTGGAGTCAGATAAAAGCAATTTTACAACTGCTTCATCACCATTCTCAGAAGCAATCATAAGTGCTGTGTAACCACTTTTATTGCCTACATTGATGTCCATTTTGGGGCAAGATAGAAGCAATTGAACAACTGCTTCATGACCATTCCCAGAAGCAAACATAAGTGCTGTGTAATCACTTTCATTGCCTGCATTGATCTTAATGTTGGAGCAAGATAGAAGAAATTGAACAACTGCTTCACGACCATTCTTAGAAGCAAACATCAGTGCTGTATATTTTCTTTTACTGTTTGCATTGATGTCAATATTGGAGCAAGATAGAAGCATTTGAATAACTGATTTATGACCATCCTTAGAAGCAAACATAAGTGCTGTGTAACCATCTTCATTACTTGCATCAATGTCAATATTGGGGCAAGATAAAAGCAATTGAACAACTGCTTCATGACCATTCCCAGAAGCAAACATAAGTGCTGTGTACTCCAAGCACTTACTTGCATTAATGTCAATGTTGGAGCAAGATAGAAGCAATTGAACAACTGCTTCATGACCATTCTCAGAAGCAATCATGAGTGCTGTGTACCCCAAGAAATTACTTGCATTAATGTCAATGTTGGAGTCAGATAAAAGCAATTGAACAACTGCTTCATGACCATTCTTAGAAGCAAACATAAGTGCTGTATAATCATATTTATTGCCTGCATTGATGTCAATGTTGGGGCAAGATAGAAGCAATTGAGCAACTGCTTCATGACCATTCTCAGAAGCAATCATAAATGCTGTGTAACCATCTTCATTACTTGCATCAATGTCAATATTGGGGCAAGATAAAAGCAATTGAACAACTGCTTCATGACCATTCCCAGAAGCAAACATAAGTGCTGTGTACTTTGAGAAATTATATGCATTAATGTCAATGTTGGAGCAAGATAGAAGCAATTTTACAACTGCTTCATGACCATTCTCAGAAGCAATCATAATTGCTTTGTAACCATATATATTGTTTGCATTGATATCAATATTGGGAAGGGATAGAAGCAATTGAACAACTGCCTTGTGGCCATTCATTGAAGCTAGAATGAGTGGTGTGTCCTGCTCCCTTGTATGTTCATTCCATGATGCATCTATCTCTGGGAAAATATCTGAAAGCCCATAGTAGGCAACCACATGACCAGGTTTGAAAAAGGACAATTGACCCAATTGCCTATCAGTGCATACTGGATATTTAGCACATTGAATAATGAAACTAGATACTATGTTCTTTTGTAGACCCTTTCCGTCATACTGCTTGGCATGAATGCCCCAGTTGCAATAAGCATAGTCTAAGAAGGGCTGACTTTGTCGAAACTTCTGCAATTCTTCTATATCTGATATCTTCAATGTTGTGAATTGAAATGCACAGAGATATGAAATACAACTTGTCACAATATATGTATGTGGCTCTATGATTAGATGATCAGCACTGTTTATAAAAAAATCATGTGCTGTATAATCTTTAAATTATTTTATTAGCTTGGATCAGTCGTTTTAATATGTGCTGGTTCACTCATGTACAAGACGCACAATTCTACTCTCTGGATCAATCACAATCATGCCACAAGCTGCAACACTAATCAATTTCTCTGGTGGGATATCCCCTTCATCAAATATTTTTTGTTCATTATCTATCGCAAGTCCATGTTGGAGTTCAGTGATTGTTAATGACCGGTATGCATATGTCAACCAGGTGATTGCCCGCTTGGCAAGAGAACAGATTTCCTCACTCTGATTATTAATTCGTATTAATGCAGACTGATATGTTGCATTTAAATCAGATGGCAGTGACTTAAGTGCTGTAAATAGCTTGTTCTTGGTGGTACATCTTCTAAGAGAGTCAATTTGCAAGGAAGCAAGAAGAAACCTATAAAGTCCCAGCACTACTTGTTAGCTGCAAACCATTATGAAAAGAATATATAATACTTACATTCCCTTTGAATTTTCCTCAATTTTAGTGCAGACTTTGTTCATACACAAATCATCACCTCCCACAAGATCCAAGATATCTGAATTTGCTTTAACTTCATTTTTTACAAAGAGTTGGATGTCACTGTGTGTTTGTGCCTCAATGCATATATGCACAGCATCTGGCATTAAGGTCTTGGACAACTCCAACCCCAACCCCAATGGATGTGAGGTGATCAGAAGGACTGCATGCAGTGACAAGATCTTAGCTAGCAGACTAGACTGTACATTATAAGAGACCTCATCAAAAGCATCAAGGATAATAAACACTTTTTGAAAGAACTGAATAATTGTTGCAGTAATTCCAAAAGGTCCATTTCAGAGGAACATGTCTCCTTTCTCCTATGATTATCATGCATATCATTGACAGCTTGAAAAATGGAGCATCTATCATGATGTTCCTCAACCAGCTGCTTGACCAATGAAGCAAGAAAATCTGTTACTGTGTACATATCATCATGTCGGCAGTACATAAAGATAACAGCATTATGGTTTTCCTTAGAGTGCATATTGTCCAGGTAATCAATAACAATTGATCTATACATCATAGATGTACAGTGTTTTGATAAAGGAGAAAGATGAGAACTTATGAGAGAACTGTCTTTCCAGCACCGGCTATTGCAAAAAATGTTAGACATTAACATATAGAGCCCAACTGAATACGTACGTATTCCCGTTATCACAAGGTGACCATCATTCTTCAAGAGCCATTCTTGAAATTCCGGGTTATCAATAAGCCAGTTCCCGTGCCAAGGGTGCGTTTTGGAGAAAGTATCACGGTGAATGGTCCTGAAGTTGATTGGTGTTAACCAGTCGGCGATCATTCAAAGTTCTTGAGTGGATTTATTCAGATTTTGAATTGATAAGATGCTAAAGAACTCACTATCGATTGGATCCGGGTGTCTTTCATGCACAATTACATCCCTTCCAGCCGGTATTCACCATGGAATGTTCAATTTTGTTGTCATTAACGACATTGCGAATATCTACATCTCCAAAAACAGATTGATAAGCGGCGCTATCAGGTATCGATGCTCTTCACAAACCTCGTCTCTCTTTTGAGGATTTGATAGCCATGTTGGGGATAAATTTGCACAGGTATACAGTGGATATCGAGCAAAAATGAGCTGAAGGTAAGTAATGGAAGTCAAGATGAAGGGGACGAAGAACGAGCAAGGATCCGGTAGGAATTCCAAGGATCCGAGTATGCAGTTGACCACATGTACCTCCTGTCCTTGCTTCCGCGCAGATTGAATAGCAAGTTAAAATTAATCCAACCTGGTTCAAACAGCCAGCAGGCCGTCACACACGGAAGACATACTCCAGTATATATAGAGAGCACTGCCTTGGCCTATTTTATCTCTTTTCCTCACTATCTGCAGGAAATGCTGCTTTCTTGCGTTAGTATGCCGCGGTGGTCCCAATCTTGCACCCAAGGTCGAGTCCGACTGTAGAGGGCACATATGGGTATAGACCAGAGGATGGATGGACGCGAAAGCAAACATAGTCCCAATCATGCACCCGTTGGTCTCCCGATGGGCTGGCATATCTGACACATGTCAACGTTCAATGAGAGTCCCTAGCAACCGAACCTTGTCCCGAGCCTGAACCCAATTACATGTTCAGTCGGGACGGACAGCCATTTCTTTCTCACCACTACTTCCAGGGCGTCGACCGGGACGTGGTATCTCCCTATTTATACCTGCCCATCTCGCTTTGGTCATTGATCACATAGAATCTCGATATCAAACTCGCAGCTACTATGAGGATAGCCTCGATTTCTGTGCTTTCTACCTATTCATACCAACAAGCTCGGTGGAACATCGCCATGTAGTCCTGCTTCTATATGCACCCTGTAATCGTTTATTCTGTGATTCTAGCATGTTACAAAACAACATCTCATAAGTGGACAAAGAACGATTTACGCTCTTCCCTGCTCAACATCTTGTGACTCTTTCCTCCCATTTGTCCTTCTCCCTATCCATAGCCATGGGCTCTGCTGCCCATTCGGCTCTTCCTCCTTCACTCCGATTGCCCATTTCATTGCCTCATCCGTCGTTAGCCTAACCTCTCCGCCCGCTGTGCCCCCTCCTCTTCACACAACCACATTAATCCGCCATCATTTCGTCTCCGTGTACACTGGCATACCCGTCCCGGCTCCAGAATAAAATCATACCTCCCTCTCATTCCCTACTGCGCGTCCTTCTGCATGAGCATGTTCGCAATCCTCATACCACCAAAGAAGCATCCGTAGTAGCACCGTTGATGAACCTGAGCAATCCTAGTCAGAGATGGATTTGTAGAGATAGATTGTTGGACGTTTGAGGTCTTCAAATTAGTCTCTAATTTTCTGTAAAATAAATTGGAGCATGGAATGGTCGAGTTCTAGATTTGAGTTGACAATCCGGGTTACATGGAACATGTATGTAGATCCAAACAACGGAAATTGTTGTTGGGATGTAATACTAGCGTGAAAAGCGTGGCGACATATTGAATACATGCCCCGTGGAGTGAATGGCTTGGGACTGCTGAGATGAAGAAACACTGCTGGCACATGGTTATTTATGTCAACGAAAAATGATTCAGAAAATTTATTAAACGTGTTTGCACTTTTTGCCTGCTTTTACGATATATAAAATTCATTTCGAACTCAATATTTCTTAATTCAGAAAATCTGCTAAAAAAGTTCCCTTTTTAAAGCATTTGTTTGAGTTAAAATTGAAGAGTTTGCGTAAGATTTATAAATTTCAAAACCATTTCAGGAAATATTTCCTTTGTGGAAGAAATTGTGCAGATAAAAAACAAGATATTTTTGGGAGACATGAATGTAACACAAACCAAGTGTTTTTGTTGTGTTTGTCGAAGTTTTTAAATGAAAGATAACATTCAACATTGATATTATGTTTTAGGTAATATAAAATAATTTCTAAAACTATACATTTTAGGCAGGATAAAATAAATCGCACGCTGAGGGAGTCACTGCAAGGTCCACATGAGTGAGTCGCTTGCCTACATTATCGGGTTAGTCTCCGGCAAGGGGGAGACTTACACGGGACAGGGATATCATGACCATTAAATCCTCTTCTTCCCATTGTAAAGGTAGGTAGGCAAAATGGGAAAGAATGTCATCCAGGCGAAACAACTCTAGCTCTCCAAGTTTCCGACTCCAAAGCTGTGCTTGAAGTAGAGGGAAAGAGACAAATGGATCAGCACACACATTGGCCAGCTTGTATTTCCGGGCAGCAACATAAGTTACAGTACACGGGTTGTCATTATCTTCAAAGTCGACTTGCGTGATATAATCAATACGTGCCGGCAAATATTTGTTTGGAGAACCAGAATGGAGTAGTATAGACGAATTACTGAGATGCTTCCAGGATGTCGAATACGTCATGCCATTAATCGCAATATGCGACAAGACAGTCGCATCCAACAGCTGATCAAAGGATTTGACAAAACACGCCTCAAGTGCTTCTGGAAGAGGTGTTGCTGAGTGCTTTTTCCGAGCCATAAAATCCTCCACCTGCTCTTCGTCATTGTGTCCTTGGTCTTGTGAGAGGCTGAGAATATCAGTCACGAGAGTACTTCGGACTTCTGGGTTGATGAGGCTTTTCAGCATGGGCTCGCAGTTACGGATGACCTCTGGAGTTCCAACTCTATGAAAGAGATTCCGTAGGTTACTTGCTCACATAAATGAACGTGAGATAGTTTCTTCATATTCGCCTAGAACTTGTCAGTACAGTCATAAAGAATTAAAATTCAAGACCTACTTGGCTTATAATTCGTCGAGATTCGTTGCAGCATGCCGATAACCCTTTCAAATGGAAAGGTCCACCATGAATGAACTGGACCATAGAATACAAGGTATTCATAGAGATGAATGGCCATGTGTTGATTCAGAACAAATTTGTACTCTGGGAACAGTGCCTTCAAACCATGAAGGTACGCAAGAATGTGGTTGAGGTAAGTTTCTGCATGCGTGGCTGAGGTGACACGAGAGGTGGCAGTGACAACTGCAGAAACAAGGTGGAGGGTGATTTCAAGGATGCGGCAGCACCTCTCAGAACGGTTGTCGGTTCCATCAGAATTGGACCAGAGGCGAGTCAAGGTAATAGGTAGGAGAGTTGTTCCAAGAACACGCCATTGGTCAGCCTTAAGCTTTCCATGACTGCTCAAACCAAGTTTGGCTGGCAGGGATGTCAGCCATGATGGTCGAACCAGGTGTTGAATGTCGGAATGTATTTCCGCGGCCTCCTCCCATGTGAGAATGTGCCCGCACTGGGTGCCGGATGCCAAATGACCCTCTGGATCATAGTTGACTTCAGTTTTATACATTCGCTGGAAATATAAAACATAAGAAAATGAGATGACAAGGAATAAAAGGAGACCTACCCAATAAAGAATGCCACAAGAATAATCTGCACGGTTTGGCTCCTTTGTCTTGTGTATATCGGTTGTAATCGGCTTACAGCCAAGCTCAATAGCTACCACCCTCAAAACTGAGAGGTGCTGTGAAGAGAATCGCTTCTGCCACATCAACCTCCCTGCCTCTGTCCAAAGGTCCCGACACATAGGATGCTCCAACCAGCGGATAATCCGCCTCATTGATGCACATTCACCCTTACTCATCTGCTTCCATGCATCAGAGATTTTGGCATTGAAAATGGGTGGTTCCTTCTCAGCTTTAGGAACTCGTAGCCCTAGAATGGTATCAAAGTGTTCAGCGGATGAGGCCAAGGAAAAGGTTGTGCATTGGCGTCTACAACAACAAAGCGCGATGGATCAAAATAGGGAAGTCGAAGGAGCTGCGACCAGCGAACGCCGGTGCTAGCGACAATTCCATCAGCTGTAGGATTTGAACCAGCCCTTCTGAATTGTTTGGCTGTTCATTGACAGCTTTCGTTGGTTCTCCGATGCCAAGAGGCATAATCGAGATGCCCATATCTGTGCGTTTTGAGGTCACACTCGCAAATTGAACAGAAATGAGTATGGGCACTCGACGCCAAAGCCTGCTGTTTTCCGGGCAGCAGGCAAGTCACAGACAACACACACTATGGCGCATCGCACCAATCGCCCATCCGGATGACCGTCAGTTCGGCTGAAGCGGACACCAGGATTCCAGAACTTGAGGAAGTCGTCGACTAAGGGTTTGAGGAAGTGATTGATCGCAGACAAAGGAGGTTCGTTTGGCCCAGGAATCACACCAGCAAGAAACATGTTCTCAGGCTTATAGCGAATATCAGGGGGTAGATTAAGGCAAACAAGGGTGACAAGACCAATTGAGACTTTCTTTCCTACTTGTTTGTTGCCCAGTGGGTTGAAGAAATCGATTGATAGAGAGAAGACATAGCGTCCCTCACCATTCCCTACACTGAAATGAGTACCATCTGGTCCTTTGAATTTGCGGAAAACATCGCCATCAAAGATGTCGCGCATTGTGCGGGCAACTCCTGGCGGGGTCTTAGACCTATCCCACGATTTGTCCATATCTGCTTCAACTCCAGGGCGTGAAAGAAGTCGTCCAAGCCAAGTGATGGGGTTGAAGTAGACAAAA
The DNA here is from genome assembly GCA_023853785.1 of Psilocybe azurescens. NCBI lineage: Eukaryota > Fungi > Basidiomycota > Agaricomycetes > Agaricales > Agrocybaceae > Psilocybe > Psilocybe azurescens. The sequence continues at coordinate 9,560 of JAJIRX010000830.1, read as the reverse complement.
GGTTTTATCAGTGTGTAGATTGTACGCTTCTCAACCACTCGAGGACGTAGGAGCTGTTCATTGCACCGTCTGCCCATATGACGCGCTTTGCAGCGGGATGGGTATATAGCGACGGGAGACCCATCTTTGTACTTCGCGGCGACGTGGCTTGACATTTGTCATTGGGGCAGACCGCATAAATGACGGTGTCAGCCTCCAGGTCGAGAGAGTTCTTAAATGACCGACAATCAGATGGAAAGTCGGATAGCACCTTTTGGTTGCGTGCAGACAAATCGGCATTGGTTCGCATGAACGATAGTTGTACTAGGTATTGCAACATTTCCATCAGGGCAGATGTGCCACTTCGACTGACACTGAAAAGTGTCTGGAATACGATGGCGATGAAAATAGATAACTGGAGGATGGGATCGGCGCAAGCAAGCAGCGGATTGAAGAAGCGGTCTATATGTTCGATATTAAATTCAGAATGTCATGTATGTGATTGTGATCTGTCTTACCTGTAGAAAATTTGATACCAGGAGTTTCTGCATCCTGCCGTGAATTCGATGTTTTCCTGTTCCTGACCCAGGATAGCTTTGCCTCCTCCAACTTTTCCGCAATATTGTCCACTTTGCCTGAGACTTGACGTTTCATGGCAGTGACGGGCACCGCCGTGTACACAACTTTGCTGAGATCAGTCTGGATGCGGATACACTCGGCATGGTGGTGCCTCAGTGGAAATGCATTTGTAAGTGGAATTGTGTGTAGTTTCTCGAGTTCGACAGCTACGTTGGCAGCAAGAATATCCACAGCGGATTCGATCTCAGCAAGATGAGAAAGGAGGTTGCGAATAATTTGTTGACGGGAAGATTGTGGCTTGGAAGACGACGACACCAAGGAATTTTCGTCATTGTCACCTGGTTGCGACCAGAGTCGATCACCTGGAGCCGACAATGGAGCAGGGATGGAATCGGAGACAGCCAGGGGAGGCTAAATGTTGCCCGACTTTCTCGATTTCATCGTCAAGAACTTGCTTCGAATCTTCAGCAAGTTTGTTGGCAAAAAACGCCCGATCCTTGCAGAGATGGTTGTTGTAGGTGCAAATGTCCAGCTCTACTCCACCTTCAACAAGCCCGCATTGGCTAGTGGAGCATGTGCACGTTCGAGTGGGCATTTCCTGTAGTTATATCGTCAATCAGAAAACATCTAACAGTCTGAGAGTGATCAAGTGACTGACGAGAAACCGAGTCAGCTAGAAAGCACGTTTATGGAACAAGAACGTGTTCTGGGCACCAGAACACAGGGGACGGGGAGAAAGACGGGAAGGGTGTTCGCGTTCTGTGGTCTCTTAAAGTAAGCATCGCATTGACTTAGAGAACAATAACGCACTCACCATGGTGACCTTGTCGCACTCATTCACTCAACAAGTAGGCACAAAAGAAAACCTGGACACCCAGGTTTTCCATTAGAGCGTTGCAAAGGCAACGCAGAGTACAACGCTGTTCTGGGCACCCAGAACAACATTGAGTAAGAGTGGGTTAGAGAGAGCAGATTAGAGCGGGTTTCGATAAGCGTGTCTGTTTGGCTTGAAGCCCCGTAACCAAACAACCACGCAATCAGTCACATTTGTTTGGCTTCAAACCCATAGCCAAACAATCACACACGCTCTACGATGACACGCGCTCTTATCGTCTCTAACGTCCACAATCCTTTCGAGTGTCCTGGGTGTCCAGGACACTATCAACATCTCTTCAACTCGAGAACAATCTTCCTCAGAGTGTCCTGGGTGTCCAGGACACGCTACTTCAGACGATCTTAGCCTGATTCGATATCGTTGACATTTTGGTGGTCCATGCTCTTCGATCGATTGCTAGTTATGCACTAGGTATGCACTCTTTCCCCAGCCTATTGTCACCACCTAACTGTCTCCCTTCTGCTCGAACTCAGGCCTACTCAGAGTGTTCTGGGTGCCCAGGACACTCTGCCTTAGTCCACTGTCTCTGGCGTTTACTTTTGTTGTCGCTATCATGGTCGATCAACAATTCAAATATTCTCTAGGTATATACAATTTTCTTTGCCTATTGTCGCTATCTAATTGTCCGTCATGATTGCTGGTAGAACTATAGCGGGTTTTGGCTGGAGGTCAATTTTAGTACTCTCGCTCAGGCCAGCGTACCAAGTCAGCGTCGTAGAAGTTCTCTGGCAATCCTGGAATCGCCCTCGAGCAGCTAATGATCCCCCATCCTTACACGCTGCCTAGCCGGGTTCCCTGGCACAGGGTTGCCCAGCCCAGTCCTCTTGTTCATATCACGGTCGATGATTGTCAGGTACGGAATCAATGCAGTGCTGCGCCACTGTCGGATCCTGATTGTGAATTTACGTTCTTCAGGTCCACTCTCGTCAGAAGACATGCCCTCTGCGGTCAGCATGTGTGCTACTTGGTACAGAAACTCCCAAGCAGGATCCGCTCTCCCTTTCAATTGTCGTTGGCGGTTTTGAGTCGGTTACTCGACAACTAGAATTGCATAAGTCTCCCAAAATGTAGAAAATCGAAAAACAAACCCACCCCACGGCGTCGTGTGTCCCGGCGCGACCTCGCCTTCTTACTTTTTTGATTTTCTCCACCCGCTCACGAAGTCTGCACTTCGTCTTCTCCCTCTTTCGGCTTTGCCGTCCTTTACAAACGCCTTGAGGATCGTGAAACATTGTTTAACAGCGGCATAAGCGACTGGCTGGTCTTTTGGATTGAAGGCTATGCTTCAACAAGAAGGACTGCATGAACTGGTTGACCAACTCCTCGTTCCATGGATGATTGTGTTTGACTTGAAGCAGAAATTCAGCAGAGCTAGGCTTGGACAGCTGACCGGATTTTCGTCAATTGCGAATTTTTCGACAACATTCAGGAGAGGCGGTTTGACGCCTAGGATCTGGTCATCCTTCTTGATTCCAATAAGTGAATTCATGTGGAGCCGAACTGCTTTCTAGATAGATACACATGGGTGGGTTAGCCCACATTAAGATTTGAATGTGCTATGAACTTACCCCGATTATCTTAGATGGACTGTTAGAGGCTTTCATAGCTGGTTGTTTCACCAGTGCTGAAGCGTGTTTCTGTCTTCTGGCTGGTGTCTGTGGTGCACTTGGCAATGCACCTGTGGTCGCCAAGACCGAAAGAACTGTTTTTGTAATTTCCTCGACTTGCGCAACGTCAACATTGCGGCGAATAATTTGTTGTCCAGGACTGTTGGAGGTAGACAGTGTTGCAGGCTCATTGTCACCATAGACAGCTTTTAGCCGGGGGGCCTGCCCGCCCGTGGACGTTTGAATTTATATGGTGGTGGGACACAATGAGGAAGCCCTTCATTGTCCTTTCAATGTATCAGCATGACTATAAAATTAGGAACAGGATGGCTCACCTCATTGTCATTGTCATCGGATACGACATGGTCGAACTCTTCCCCGAGCTTTCATCAGCAACAGGAGCGCGAGCCTTGCCCTTGTCTTTGGAAGGGCTTTGTGGGTTTTCACCCATCATTGCGTCATCGTCTCCTTGCCGACCCTCTCCAGGTGCTAGATGAGACTGTCCGCTACTGGAGGCAGTATGCATGTCGAACATTGGAGTGGGAGTAAGTGTAACTTGTGGTGCCGCTGTGGTGGACATGACCTGTGATACCGTGGTCGCGCTCTATTGGAGCAGGAGGCTGACCTTGTGGATGATTGTCCATATCTACATCGCCTCCTTCCTGATGACTATGGCTGGATACCTGAGGAAGTTGCCCGCTGGTTGACGGGATAACACCCTCCGTAGTAGGAGTGGGGAATGGTAATCCTAGATTGGTCAACGTAAGTTTGTGTTTTAAATATTTCGGAATATGAAGTCTTAAATACCTGATGGTGCATTTACAGTAGCGCGTGCATGTTCTTCAAGCTGTCTCCGTTTCCCTTTCTAATACACACAGCTTCTCATGATATTCGCGATTTCGCTTCTCCTCCAACTCCTGCCGTTCCAGACGTTCCCTCTCGAACTGTGCTTCTGTCGCTTTCAACCTATCGGCACTGTCCTGGTTTACCTAGCGTTTGTGAAATCGCTTCTCTTCTATCTTCCTGTATTCTTTGCGTTTCTTTTTCGAGCTGTGCTTCTGTCGCTTCCAACTTAGCAGCATGCTCTTTGTTTGACTGCTCCAAGGCCAATAACCGCTCCAAGACTTCGTTGAAGTTGTCCTGGTGTTTGTCCATCTATTATTATATGGTAAGTCTGATATACTCATCAGGCAGCAGTTTGATTACTCACTTTCTCCTTCATCCAGCTAATTTCTTTGTCCTTCAGGTCCAGCATCTGCCTTGTGGTAAAATCACTTTGCTCGATGACCCGTGTTTTGATCTATTATGAGGTGAGCCTTGTTAATCTAACAGCAGGAATGGTTAACTTACACATTCTGTGTCTTTTTCCGTGTTTTGTAAATAAACCCCAGGTTCGTCCATTGCGCCACTTGACCAACGTGTCCGCTGAACCTTCCTGCCCAGGCCCTTTCTGCCTTCCGATTGATATTTGATGCTTAGTTGGTGTCGGTTTTAATGTGAATGCGAACGGCTTCAACGTGAACGGCTTGGTACCAGCGACTGAGTCGATGGCTGAGGTATGTGTTCATATGTTGGCTCGATGTTTCTGTGAGGGCCATTGGCAAATTGCTGTTGAGGAAGCGGCGGGTGTATGTTGGAGGTTTTCAAAACGGCTTTGTTGCCTAGGAGAGGATCTACTTGACCTCGCGTTTCGTCAAGGTTCATATCATTTGGATATGAGATGTGTTGTTGCTCGCTCCGTGGGATGATGGGCAGTTCTTGATCCGGCGTAGACTGGTTTGGGTTGGTGGCTGTATCGACGGCCATGGCAGTTATGCCTGGGATAGCCTGGCTTGTTCCGGTACTGGAGGGTTCTATTGTTACTGGATTCACGGCGGGAGAATGGTACCTTGAGCAGGCTCTAAAGGATGGCTGGTCACGGGTATAAGTTTGGAGCGTTGTTGCACGGCACCAGGCCGATTCTGCAGATCAGTTAGCTCAAAATAACAACTTTACAGTTAATAAATAAAATATGCACTGCGTCAAAGTTATCCATTGAAACGTCTGCATTGGGTTGAGGTTGGGGTTGAGGTTGTGTATTGAAGTTGAATAGGCTGAACATGTCAGAGTCGCTGGTGGCGGTTGGCGACTCTAGGTCAATGAATTTATTGAAAGTTGTTCGGCCATTGTGGCCGGGAGTGAATGTGATGCCCATGCGGGTATTTACTTATTGGTGATTAGTCCGCTTCAAAATGCACAGGTGCCATTACTGAACTCCACTTCGCTCCATTTACTGAATTGTCTGACCCCACTAGCTCAAGTACTATGGCAACTGTATTGTTGAGCAGCTCATAAAGAGTCCAATACATGAACCTCGAAAATGCGCATCTACAATAGCTAAGTTCTGGTAGTATCTATCCTCTGTACTCAATGCTTGGAGTTTTGCTAATTGTTAAGTTCGATATGGCTTAGATGCTTAGACACGTTGAAATTATTGGAGTAAACTCATCATCGGTATGAACTGAATTCAATTGAGTGGCTGATGGTGGCGGGGTGCTAATTACGCCAGTAGGGGTTCTCAGCACATCTACAATAGCTAATTAACTCCATTCACCAGTAGTATTCTCCAATTCTTATTTGAACAGGGGCCTCTACTATGGCAACTTTATTGTTGAGTGGCTTGGAATAAATTTATTTCACTTGAATACCGGCTCACAACCAATCCAATACTTTTAAGAGATCGAAAACTCAAAGCTCCAATAACACTACTCCCTCCAATAGTAATCTGTGCTGCCATGCCACATAAGAAGCCTATCCACAAGTCTCCGAAAGTGAGTACGACAATGGAGTGTCATACAGTCATACTTACAGTTATTAGGCAAAACATTATGCCTATACTGGTCGCCTTTTCCGTCACGACGTCGCAAAGCCATTTTCTCTCCCTTTATTGCTCGGGATGATAATAGGACTACATTACTTCAACAAACACATCAGATTTTCAAAGATCAAGTCGCAAATGCCAAGATTTACAACTTCGCTGTTACTCTCTTGGAAGGTAGCCAATCCCATCCCTTTCAGATATCGTGCAAGAAGCAGTTGATTGGACTGAAGAAGAACGAAGCACTCAGAAAGTTGGGGGTGCAGTGGAGAGGAGACCTCTATGTCCTGCGCATTCGGAAAGCATAATCCTCTATATCCTGTTGATATGAGAGGTAAGGATGCAAAACGAGTTGCATATGTGGTTAAAAAGTAAGTACCAGCATAATACTACATTTTTGAAGACTTACCATGTCTATGGTCCAGGTTTCTTGCAGAAGTCGAGCAAGATTTGATTGGAGATGCACCGACAATGTTCCATTTTCGCAGATGGTGACCAGTAGGATGTTCTAAGAGGCCCTGGTGGTCACGTAGTAGCTCTCTTTAAGTTATATCAATGCAATCACCAAGTTTCAATGCAAAGAGATGATAATTCCAATAAGAACACATATTACAATACTGTTCTGGGCACCCAGAACAACATTGAGTGAGAGCGGGTTAGAGAGAGCGGGTTAAAGCGGGTTGATTAGACAATGTTGACCAAGTTAGGTCACTTGATCAAAGCGTTGCCATGCAAGCACAACACACAGAATCTCTTGATATACTCCTCTTTATTTCTCTTTGTTGTCGACAATACAACAAAGAGAAATAAGGAGTACAGTTCAGTACCAGAAGGCATTGTAGAATCAGATGGAGTTAGATAGTATTCAAATCAGCGACCTCAAAAAAAAAATTTAAAATTTAAATAATTAATATTCAAAGCATATCCAAACTATTCAAAGTGTATCCAAACTATTCAAAGTGTATTCAAGCTATTCAAAGTGTATCCAAACTATTCCAACGATTCCACTCTGCTTGATCATTCCACAACTCTTCATCATCATCATCATCCTGGACAATCATACCAACATGAACCCGCATATCATTTGGATCCCAGGTTGAATATCTGGCATTGCTGGTATGAACTTGTGGTTCAAAACCCTGGTTTATCGTGGCATTCATAGTGCTTAAGGCACTTTGAGCCATCTTATCCCATAAATTAGCAAGAATAATGGAGTAATTTTGTGCATACAAACCTTTAGTGAATATGGTAACCAGATTCCTGAAGACCAATACGCAATGATAAAAATGATAAAGAAATTCAGGACCATAATGATTGCTTGATGGTATACATTATTTTGGGCCTGTTTTCTGGAAACGCATTGGACTATTGAATGTAAGCATAGTTCTTGACAATAAGGAGTGAGCTTACTGGTTTTTCCCATATCACAATATCAGAGCATTCAAGGAAGCGCCACTGGCTATAAGATGACAATCTTTGGTGGATGTTGTCTAATACAAGTCAATACCAGGCTTTTGGATAAAACATTTGCACTCACGCATATGGTCTGTATTTCTGTATTTTTACCAGCTTGCTTTAATATCTGTTTCGGTTCAGGAGAGGACAAAGAAAATGTGTATATTTTGCCATGATCACTTCCACAGACCACAACTGACGATCCTTCAGCAAAAACACCATCTTTGATGCATCGTTTCTTTGTGAATATGGGAAAGCTATGTGAAGGTGATGAGCGTGGTAAATGGTATAGATCAAACCTTTTGCAAGATTCTCTATGAGAAGTAATTGCCCATCCAGGCTAATGTCAGCGTGGCCACTTCATAAGAGGTCAGCATTGACATATGATATCAAAAGATCATGCTCACACTCCAGACTTCAAGACCTTCCGCCGAGTCCTCACTCCCAGACTCGACATTTCGACAAATCCTGCCAAAGTTGAAAGAATAATAAATATGAATGTCTCATTAATTAAAGTATCGCCTTACATTTCCCCAGTTTCTAGAACAAAATTAAAAGCTTACGCCCGAGTCATAAAAGCGGACAGAGCTAGCTATGTAGGTATTTCCGTCGCTCTCCACATTGAAGGTCCAGAGCTGTAACATTGTCCCTATATCATCATAAGTCGCTGCCGCATTGTCTACAGAAAAAGATCTCACCATTTCTTCCGACTTCGTACAAGGTAACATTGCCATGGTGACTACTGATAGCCAAACGTGATGTTTGAATATCGTAGTCTACTGCTTCAACAGGATCGCTAGGAGCAAATACCCGTGTAGTGGCAATCTCAACCATCGCAGTCTTTGTTTCGAGTTAGTATATTTTCCCAAGTGTAGAGGCTAAATGCTTACATTCCGTATGGTTCTGGCAGAAGATGATAAGAAAGCCACGCCCAGTTCGAAAGCTAGGTGTTGCAAATCTTCCTTGACTTTACCCCTAGCCAGACCAAACATGTAATCTGGCCCCATCGTTGACCAGGGTCCTCAAGGACTTCTTTGCATTTTCTAGTCGAAACATCCCAAATACGAACTGTTTCATCATCACCTATAAATTTTGCATTAGCATGTATGCAATAACACGATACAACACGAGGGCATCTTACCACCGCTGGCTAGCAGCGCTCCATCATGACTGAATGATAAGCAGTTTATAGGCCCTTTAAGACCTGAAAACCGTGCATATTTGGTATAAACCTGTACTTGGTTAAATAACATTAGAAGAGAAGAGATTTTTACTCACATTGTTACGTGGGGCCTTCAAAAAGTGCTTGAAGCCTTTGAGCAAAAGAGTGATAAGCATGAGTAGTACTGGTAATGAGCGATGGCGACTAACTTTGGCCAATGGGCAGCATACTTATGCAAGGAGCGCCTATTGTGAATGTAACGCTAATTGTCTTGATGTCCATGACGACAATGTTGAGCAGACTGCTCCACCCCGCTTGACCTGCTTGGATACCTACCCCATTTGGGAACAATATACATGAGTCACTATAGGCGAAAGAACAATAGCGAATATATGCTTACGAGGCTGTTTGAAAAATACAAGGTAGCGAGGGTAGAACAAAGTAATGAGTATGCCTAGGAATATAAATGAGATGGATCAAGCAATACACAACTCAAACCACATACCATGGATGCGCACATCACACGACACAAGCCGCTCATCACTCGCAGGATCGTCTTCTCGCCCAGGACATTTCCTCACCTGCCAGAAGATCGCACGAAGAATGGAGTTTTCCTCCCTTATCGTCAAGCCAGGGAAGCGATCGGCCACGAGAGAGCTCTACAATCCCAGATATTGTATACTTATCGGCACAGAGACGATCTAAAACTCCGAAACCATTCAGCACAGCACAACGCAGAGAAGGGCTCCTACACCTAAGCGTGTTGCATTTAACGAGGATATGAACGTTGACTCCTCCGATTCTCAGTCTGGAGATGAGGAAGATGAAGAAGACGAACTTGAATCTGGGAGCGAACTTGTTAAATTAATCCCCAAGCCTAAGGGGCGAGGCTGGGCGTCCTGGGTCAGGGGGCTATAATTTGCAAGAAGAGCTGGCCTGGAGTGAAAGAACTTATGAAGCGGTGGTGAGTGAGTGCTTATTTTGATCATATGCCTGTAACACCGATGAATTCCGCAAGGATTTGGT